>JAHHFK020003676.1:0-29120 GCA_024533555.2 Aedes koreicus
TGAGACTACTGAACCGATCGGCGTGAAATTTTGTATGGAGAAATTTTTGGGGCCGGGAAAGGTTCTTATCATTGTTTGAGCCCCCCCTTCTTCTCTGGAAAGGGGGGCTCCCATACAAATGAAGCACAAATTTTTGAATATCTCGAGAGCTGATCAAGCAAAGGAACCCAAATTTAGCATGCGAACGTTTTTGGAGGCAAGAAATGTTTCTATGGTAGTCAGAGACCCCTCCCTTCTCTAAAAAGGGAGGCTCCCATACAAATGAAACAGAAGTTTCTGCATATCTCAAGAACTAATCAAGCAAATGGAACCAAATTTGGCATGTGGGGTTTTCTGGAGGCGAAAAATGTTGTTATGGTGGTTTGAGACCCCTCCCCTCTCCTAGAAGGTGTTCATTTGTCATACAAATGAAACTAAAATTTCTTTATAACTCTACATCTAATAAAGCAAATGGTACCAAATTTTGCATGCGGGGATCTTAAAGGCAATAAATGTTTCTTCGATCGTCGAGACCCCTCTTTGGGAGGGGGGGGCCAAAGAAATGGAGAGGGAATGGGGGGGGGGGTTTGGGGAAAAAAAGTTTGTGGGGGGTGGGGGGAAAAAAAAAAGTGGGGGGAGATTTGGGGGGGGGGGGTTGGGGGGAATTTTTGGGCCGGGGGGGGAAAAAAGGAGGGTGGGTCAGCTGTCACTACGTTAAAGATACAATCCGTTGGTATGAGCAAAATTACGTTATTTACGCTCCCAGGGATTGTAATCCACCAAATTGTCCACAGCTCCACCCGATTGAAACATACTGGTCAATGGTCAAGGGAAACCTCAAAAAACTCGGTGGAGAGGTTCTCAACGATTCAAGAATTTTGCTTACTGTGGCTTACTGCTTCGAAGAAAATTGAAAAGGACACAATGAATTGATGAAAGGGGTGAATAAGAAAGTGTGCGCAATAGCTTATGGAAATAAATCCATATAAATCTATATGCAGTTGTGTTGATTGTCACATGTATCTAAAAAATGAAATAAATAATATGAATCAAAAACATGCTGTTGTTTTTCTAAAATATTTTTTCTATGACCGAGTTTTGGTGTGAACGGCCTTTAGCTGATGTTGCCAATCGATCCAACCAACTCGTTTTTGACCCTTCAAACAATGACATGCTCAGGAAAATCAGTGGTTATTAAAGCTTGATAAAGTCAAACAGAGAGGAGAGTCCGTTGCTTTCGGAATTAGTTCCTGTGCTACAACGAGTGGTAACAAATGTAATATTATTCATCATATTGTAAAGAAATACCTTTTAAAAACATCTCTATCTCTAAAGGTTCTCTCTGAAAACTGTAGCTCCGTGTCAATCTAGATGTTATTTGCACATAGCACTTGAAAATGTTCAAGAGTTAACCTTAGAAGAATAATAAAAGAATTTTATGTTGATGTAAATAAAAATGCGTGGATAATTTCATTTCATTTGACACGAAGCATCAATTTGCATGAAATATTGCTTAAAAAAATAGAAAAATTACACACATTATTTTTGGAAATGCTTTAGACTCTATACGAAGGAAATTTATATATTTAACATATCGTTTGAGTGATGTTAAAGGAAATTCACAGTGATTTTTTTTGCTATGGAATATATAAACTTGAATTTTATGTTGCATATATAAGCTCCATTTCACGGATAGTGCAATTTGTTCTAACCTGAAAGGTTTCCTTGACCGAACCGGGAAGCAAATCCGCTGCCTAGGGCTTGACCATACCGTCCACTTACCGACTCGGCCTTCTACCACCTTGATCCTGCCCAACCAACATAAAGCGGCTGGATGAAGTCAGTTTCATTTCGAAACTCATTTTTCCGTCCAATGTTTGATTTTCGGAAGCAATTTTTTATCGCGCTGGTCACTGGTTACCACGCTAGATTTGTTTGCCCAAGCAGGGAGAGCAAACATTAATCTAGAAATGAGTTATATCCTCGTCTAATGTTCGCTGGGACAGTGCAGGATGTGGAAAATGCCGAGGTATTTTGTATGGCATGATATCACCGACTATGTTATTATTCGAGCTCATACGAAAAGTTAACCGTTGAGCCAAAATGGCTTTGATCAAGTGCATTGTCGGAAGGGGAATAATGCTCACCAATGTTTGTAGCGTTCGGTTCGACTGGCAATCAGTTAAAAAATAAAACCGCGCCTTCCGTTTCTAATAAATTTCCATTTTGAGCGATGCCATACCAGCCGTATGACGTCAACTTATGCAGGAAGCTGAATTTGAATCCTGCCAACTGCAGCACCAACGTCACTTCTTCGCGTTGGTTGGTTAGTCGTTGACATCCGGGCTTTTCCATCAAATATATTTCATACATATATTTGTTATATCGTTTTTGCTATCATATCGTAGGAAATGCATTCATTCAGCGATTTGCACACAAATGAAATATGCAGGTCACGTCACGGGCTGACGGTTGAAATTTGCTCTCTTAGTGCCAAGCAGTGTTCAGCTCTACCGATTGTGATCGTCGAGTGCTGCCGAATTTGTTTTTAAATAAAGGTCCAGTTAGACACAGTGAGCGAATTCCGGAGCACCGTGAGGTGGAATTGCCATCGAAGATGAATGTTTTTATTTTCTTTTTTTTCAACTAGGTAGGTACTTCTATTGCTGAATATGCACCCTGGCGAATTGTTGTCCCTGCCTGTCGTTGGAGAGGAGGAATTTCCGCGTACGCGTCGCCGCTTGACAAATGATGAAAATAGATTGCAGTGGGAAAACGTTGCGCTGAATTTAAATCGGACATTATTTTGTTGTTGCTGTTGTTGTCTTCGAAATCCCGAATACCCACTATCATGATAAAGAGGAATATGATTGGTCGGGAGGGGGTAGGTGGAGGATTGTGGGAGCTTCAATGGCAATAATAATAGTGGACCGCTTTTTCTTCCATTTTCTGCGTTGCACTCAAGGACTTCAAGGCGCCATTAGCGGGACAAAGTTTTTATTTTTGCTATCCGGTTGCGAGTTTGAATTTTTCGCTCATGGGTTGCGGAAGTTTTCGTTTCGATTGAATGGTTTCTAAAAGTTGAACCGATATGGTCGTATCGGAATGGTTTTGTTGAACTCGTGTGATCAGAAGGGCCATACTGTTCACAATTCATCATCAATGTACATACCTGTAATGAAAGAGATATAAAATTGGTTAGTTTGAAACATTATCATTGACAGTATGGAGAGAAACAAATTGGCCTCGCATTGATGTTAATATTTGCAGCCTCACTAATGTTCACTCATTTAAATTTTCATGTTCCAATTCTTGTCCGTTGTTCCCGTTTGTAGTCCGTTGCTGAAGATCGTTGCCGTTAAATCATTCTGTTATCTTTCTCTGTCGGTTTTTTAATTCATTTTTAAAGTTTCCGAAATAGTAGGTTGTTAGCCTAAAGCTTCCTTTCTCCGTGATGGGGCTACCATTTTTAGGTATAGCTTCCGGGGAAGATCATTTCTTATTCAACCGCTGGATGCCGGAACAGACGCTGTTTGAGCCGCACCTCGATGGTGGACAGACGCTCGCCAGTGCTGTACATTTTCATGACGAAGACTATGACCATCATCTTCTCATGATCATTACGAATGATGGTCAAATACTATGTCACTCAAAAACAGGTTGATCTCATTCGACCATTTGTGACAAAAGCCTTCATGACTGCCCGAGAATGTGATATGAAGGGAGTAAAAACAATCAATCACTCACTAATTATCTGTGAGAACGATATGCAAGAAAATTATTTTAGGCATAATAAAGAGTGATACGGTCAAAATTTGGTCAAGGGAAAACGCGTGTAAATCGGTGAAATCGTTTATTTAAAAAATTAAATTAAATTTCTTTTTCAAGTTCAATTAGTATAAAATTCAGGAAAAATATTCAGTTAGGCTTCCGCTTTTCCAAATCCGAATTGCCGGGCCTTACGCTTGACCCCTGCCATCAGATTTTGTACAGCCACCTTGTCCACCTTCTTCGCCGCAGAAAGCCAGTTTGCCTTGAACTGCTGCTCGTCCTTAGCAGTTTTTTTGGTCTTCTTTAGGTTCCGCTTGACAATAGCCCAGTATTTCTCAATTGGGCGGAGCTCTGGCGTGTTGGGAGGGTTCTTGTCCTTGGGAACCACCTGCACGTTGTTGGCGGCGTACCACTCCATGGCCTTTTTACCGTAATGGCAAGATGCCAAATCCGGCCAAAACAGTACGGAACAACCGTGTTTCTTCAGGAAAGGCAGCAGACGTTTATTCAAACACTCTTTCACGTAAATTTCTTGGTTGACAGTCCCGGAAGCTATGAAAATGCTGCTTTTCAAGCCACAGGTACAGATGGCTTGCCAAACCAGATATTTCTTTGCGAACTTTGACAGTTTCGTGTGCTTGAAAATATCTGCTACCTTTCCCCCTTCCTTTTGCCGTATAAAACTCCTGTCCCGGAAGCTGCTTGTAGTCGGCTTTGACGTAGGTTTCGTCGTCCATTACCACGCAGTCAAACTTCGTCAGCATCGTCGTGTACAGCCTCCGGGATCGCGCTTTGGCCGTCGTATTTTGTTTATCATCGCGATTTGGAGTCACTACCTTCTTGTAAGTCGATAGTCCGGCTCGTTTTTTGGCTCGATGCACGGTTGTACCCAGCTTATTTGCGGCATCTCGGAGAGATAGGTTAGGGTTTCGCTTGAAACTACCGGCAACTCTCTTTGTCGTCTCAGCGGCTTCCGGTTTTCGATTTCCCACCGATCCAGACTTCCTGGCTGTCGACAAACGTTCCCCAAACACTTTAATTACATTTGTAACGGTTGATTTGGCAACTTTTAGCGATTTTGCCAACTTTGCGTGCGAGTAGCTCGGATTTTCGCGATGCGCGAGCAAAATTTTGATACGCTGCTCTTCTTGCTTGGACGGCATTTTGACAACTGAAGAGTGAATTCCAAAATCAATATGGAGCAACATTCTACACACACACACCTTCAAAATGAGGGGTGTTCAGGTTTTTTAAATGCAAAATTCAAAGAAATACGTCAAGTTGATATTGACCAAATTTTGACCGTATCGCCCTTTAGGTGCAAACCTCTGTGCATATTAAAAATACTTTTTTTTTTGTTGTCTCTTTATTATCCTTAGTCTTTTTTTTCTTTTTTTTGTGGGGTAAAAAAGAGGGGTAATGCGTTTCTTTAATTTATGATTGTACTCCATTTGAAAGGTTCTGGCCTCAAAAATGCAATGGTGGTGAAAAAAAAACCTGGTTCCAGTAACATTTAACACCGAGAATCTACTAACTACAAAGGGAAGGAGATTTTGATTTCGATGTGTGAACAGAATTGCATACAAAACATTCCAGACTAGTTGTAGAGAATTGCCGTCTTCGACAAAGTTTCTCAGTTTGTCATTTGTCGTCTTTTGAAATTATCATATTGATACAATCAATTGCGCTGCTGTGTCTTGGTGATTTTTCCTCAAGCGAGCTCAGGTCCAAAGTGCTGTCGTTCGCGGGTATTGAGGGGGAAGATAGTGTGTATTGTTTAGCAACCGTGTAAAGTTAGAGGTCATAAGCGAGTTTATTATTCTTATTGATTCTGTTTCCTGCAACCAAGTGCAAATATCTAGAACTAGATTTTAAAGAAAAATACCACAACCGTGCCAAAGTGAATTTTGATTCGGTGTGCAGGCCTAGTTTGTAAATTAATCGGTGCAAGAAGAGTGTATTAGACACAGATATCATGTTACTACCGGAAGGTTTCCGACACGTCAGTGACGGACGGGTTGATGTGGACGAGTGCCGACGGCAGCAGCTGCGGGTCCAGCAGAACGTGGCTATCTAGGACATCGAGGAGAGCCGGTTTGCAAAGCAACAAATTATTTATTTCTTCCATATTTTGGAGACAATATCTAATATCCTGTTTTATTTTATTTTATTTTATTTTGTCTATTTTGTTTTGTTTTGTTTTTTGTTATGTTTGTCTATTTTCAGTCACATTTGAGCGGTCTATTGCTTTTGGCGGATGGTGTAGGTATGTACTTTCAGCGTATCGTTAACTAAAACGAACCCGGCTGCCAACCCTTCCCCAACTATCCAACATCCCAGTGATTTCTCGTGGAAGTGCAGAGGATTTCTCGGCTTCCTCCAAAGCGAGTATCACGTCAACACGTTCCTTCCCATTCCCTACTTGACCAGCATTCGGGCACGGCCGGCGCCGGTATTGCTTTATAATGGGTCACCAGTTTTTACACATTGAAGATGTATGTTAGTCCCAAACATCATCTGTTGGTTCTTTGTGCAAATACAGCTGATCTGGCAATAACGGAATTGCATCCGTGGGCGGTCAATCATGCTCATGCTCATGCTCATGTCGTCTTTCGAAATTATCATATTAGTTCCAGATCATGACTCAGAGATGGCACTCCAGTCTATCTTTGTCAAATAAAGCGCTAGAGAGTTGCCGTCTTGGGCAAATTTTTTCAGTATGTCATTTGCCGTCTTATGAGATTATCATATTAGTTTCACATATTGAGATGGCACCACAGTATATCTTACATTTAAATGACACTTTATAGAGTTGCCATTTTCTGCAAAGGTTCTAAGATTGTAATTTGTCGTCTTTTGATAACATCATAAAAGCTCCAGATCTTTCAGCAGAGATGGAGCTGTGGTCTAAGGTCTGTATCCACATTAATCCGGACACCTTCAAATCATTGTAAATTTTGAAATATTGCACGTAGGAATGACAAATTTCACTGTGGTATAGCTGAGAGTCTATGATGAAAAAGACTATGATTGATGTTTACATTTCATGTTTAGTCTTCAAGATGGCGACGAAAGAAAAACAAGTGCGCGAGCGAATTTTGTACGGACGTACGGCAAATCCTGACTTGTCAATACGGGACCTTGCTAAAACATTGGATTTGCCTAAATCCACTGTTCACGATGTGATCAAATCATTTTCGGAACGTTTGACGGTGGAGAGGAAACCAGGAAGTGACAAAAACATTGGACGCGCTGATCCTGTCATGGACCGAAAGGTGAAAAGAATATTAACGAAAAATCCAAATCCCTCCATTCGAACGGTGGCTCGTAAAATAGGGATGTCGCCTGGTTTTGTTCAAAAATCAAAACAACGTTAAAAACAATTTAAAATCGCAACGACAAACAGAAGTTGGCAGCAAAATCACGGGCTCGACGTTTGTACTGCGAATATTTGACGAAGTTTTCATGCGTTGTTATGGACGATGAAACTTATGTCCTGGAGGATTTCAAGCAGCTTCCAGGGCTGGCTTTTTATTTTGCTATGGTCAGAAATGCTACAGCTGAGCATTTCAGAACGAAGAAGGCATCGAAATTTCCCAAAAAATACCTTGTGTGGCAAGCAATTTGCACGTGTGGTAAAAAGAGTAAATTTTTCGTCACTACAGGCACAATCAACAAGGAGATCTATCAGAAAGAGTGTCTACAGAAGCGATTGCTACCCTTCATCAAAACTTTCAAGAAAAACCTTTGTTCTGGCCGGATTTGTCATCATGCCACTATGCTAAAACTGTTATGGATTGGTACCAAGCAAATCAAGTGAACATTGTACCAAAAACCTCAAACCCGCCAAATTGCCCAGAGCTATGACCAATCGAGAGATATTGGGCTCTGATGAAGCGGTAGCTTTCTGGAAAGAAGCAAGGAATCAAAGACATCAAACATTTCCAGTAAATTTGGACAAAGACGGCTTCTACGATTTCTGAAGAGTCTGTACAAACCCGGACCCGGACGGAGTTAAGCGCAAAGTTGGAACATTTTATGCAAATACCGAATAACTATGTTTTGTCTTCACGAATTGTTAAAAAAAAAAAAAAACCATGAATCTGAAATAAACAACTACGACGGAAATATAATGCGAAATTTATGTTTTATTCATGTTTTGAAGTGTCCGGATTATTGCGGATACACACCTTATGTTTGTCAAATAATGCTCTAGAGAGTGGCCGTCAGCGGCAACGTTGTTTAGTACCCGCATTATGAAAAAGAATTCGCTATATAGCCGAAACTATATTTTGAATGTAACATATATTATCACATTTTATGTTATTGTTACCAAATAGTTAGATCAACTCGGCAGTTACTTTTGCTGATATTCCCGTTTAATGTTTGGTTGTTAGCTGAGTATCGGTAGAACTTTAATTTGTTAACCGAATCTCGGTTATTTATTCACTGAATTTCAGTAAATTGAATTGCCGAAATGATCGGCTGTTGGATTCTCGGCGAAAAAAAAACTAAGTGCGTAGAGTACAACAAACATTTTGTTCCTGAAAATTGACATTTTTAATATTACCAGAACTTAACCGCCTATTCAGTATATTGTTATTTGGCCTTTTATCATCTGACATATTGTTAATACTATAACAGAGATTGTTAGTTTATAGTTGTCAACTATAATGGTAAATGTCGTAACAATAACGGAAACGTTCGTCAGCAATAAGCTGCAGTCTATCTTTTCCAAATTAATCTTTAAAGAGTTGCCTTCGTCGGTAATGCTGTTCTATAGAGATGGCATCTTCAGCAAAGTTATTGAGTATGCCGAGGGTTGTCTTATGACATTGTCATATTAGTTCCATATTTTACCTCAGAAATGGCACTGCAGTCTATCTTTGCCAAGATCTAGAGAATTGCTGTGACCGGCAAATTTATTCAGTATGTAATATGGAGACATTTCACACTATCATATTTGTTGAAGATTGTGCTGTAGAGAAGTAGTCTATATCAGACAAATGAAATTCTAGAGAGATACCGTTTTCGGCAAAGTTATTCAAAATGTTGAAGACCGTGATTGACATTACACTATCTTGGTGGCAAGATCTGAAATTAATATTATATTGTCAAAAGACGACAAATGGCATACCAAGAAACTTTTCCGAAGACGACAATTCTCTAGAGCTTCATTTGGTAAATTTAGACTGCAGCGCCATCTCTGAAGCAAGATCTGGAACTAATATGATAATCTCAAAAGATGACAAATGATATACTGAGAAACTTTTCCCAAGGCGGCAACTCTCTAATGCTTCATTAAACAAAGATTTGCTGCAGCGCCATCTCTGCAGTACAATCTGGAACTAATGTGATTATTTCAAATGTCTTCATTTTACATTCTCAATAACTTTGCTCAAGACGGCAACTATCTAAAGCCTCATTTGGCAAAGATAGACTGCAGCGCCATCTCTGCGACAAAATCTGGAACTAATCTGATAGTAAAAAATGCCTAAATTTTATATTTTAAACAACTTTGCCCAAGACGGCAACTCTGTAGAACTTCAGTTGGCATAGCTAGACTGCAGCGCCATCTCTGCAGCACGATTTGGAACTAATATGATATAATCTTAAGACGATTTATTACACACTGAGAAACTTTGCTGAGGAAGCAAATTCTCTACAATGAGTCTAAATGTTTTATATGCATTTTTGGTAACACAGCCAAACTAAAACTTCCTTCCCTGTGTAGCAGATTCCCGGTGGATAATGTTACCCGAACTAGTTTTTTTTTTGTTTCAATGCATTATTGAGACCAGAACTTTTCGAATGGTGCATGAACATCAAAAATCTGAGTTAAAATTTCGAAATTCTACGAAGGGTTGAAATTCGGGTCAATATTGAACCTAATGTCTCATGTGTCACTTCATTTGTACAACCACCTTAAACTGATTTAAAAAAATATATTTTTATGCAAAAATGAAGAATTCCGTAAAATATAAATAGTAGAAAATTAACGATGGGGTTAAAAACAAAAAAAAAAAAAAATTTTTTTAAGGGAAAAAAAATAAAAAAACTTTTCTAAAGACTGTATTCGATGAAATTTGGACACACGCAATTGTTCGTAACTTTTTAGCGTGTGGGTAAAATTTTTTGAAATTTTAACTGAATGTATTTCATTGTGTTGTGTCAATTGTGTAATGAGTTTCGTGAAAATCGGTCGAGTGATTTCAGTGATGGCTTCGAATGAAGAAATAATGCCCCAACAAATGTTGGGCACTCACTTCGAAAACCCAAACGCTTCTCATCGATGAATCGGAAAACAGCTCGGAATCGCACATTCAACCGTATCTCATGTGATCAAAACGTTCAAGGATCGTAAGACAACCAAGCGGAAAAATGGTAGTGGCAAAAAACGTGGCACATCAAATTCGGAGAAAGCCAGGATGGTATTGAACCAATTTAAGCGTTATCCCATCATTTCGATCAGGGATGTTGCGAAAAAGGCGAAAGTTTCAGTTTGTTTTGTGCAAAAAACAATGAAACGTTCTGGATTACATGTGTACAAGGTCCAGAAGGCACCGAACCGGAGCGATAAACAGAACTTGGTGGCCAAAACTCGGCACGAAAACTGTACAGGGAGTGGCTCACAAAACCGTGCTGCATTGTGATGGACGATGAGACCTACATTAAAGCCGACACCAAACAAATGCCAGGACAGGAACACTACGTCGCCACCTCTAAGTTGGCCGTTCCGGAGAGTGTACGGAAGAAGAAACTGTCGAAATTTGCCAAAAAATTCCTTGTCTGGCAAGCGATCTGCGGATGTGGCAAAATGAGTCAGCCCTTCATCACCTCTGGGACCGTCAACGGACAAATCTACAAGGACGAATGCCTCCAAAAACGACTTCTGCGCTTCTTGAGATCTCACGATGGCCCGACACTGTTTTGGCCGGATTTGGCATCTTGCCACTATGCCCGGCCTGGTACTGGTACAAAGATAATAATGCTGTTTTTGTACCAAAAGACATCAACCCTCCAAACACTCCGGAACTTCGCCCAGTTGAAAAACTTCAAGAAGGCAAAGCTCGTTAAAACTCCAAAACTGATAAAAAAAGAACTTGAACTAAAGAAAGTGTGATTAAAAGTAAGTAAGCAAGTCGGTCCTATCATTGCCCAAAATTTGATGAAAGGGGTCAAGGCAAAGGTGCAGGCATTTGGGTTGGGAGAAGAGGTTCAATAAACCAATGATGTCAAAACTTAACCATTTAGTAGTACTGTATTTCCAGAAAGTTTGAAAAGAATCGGGCTCAAGGAAAATTTTTGGTGACCTATTTTGTGTGTCCAAATTTCATCGAATACAGTCTTTAGTTCAACGTGTTGTAATATTCGGTCGTTACTATGAAAATAGGGATTTAATCCTTGATATTCAAAAAGGTCTAACATAAGAACTGAACATTCAATTGACTAAATTGTAAAGCTCAAGCTGCGGACACATCGCCACTGACGGGGTGATGTCTGCCGGTTTTGACGGCGGAAACATAGGTACTAGCGATGGCCATCATGACCGTCTGTGTACTTGAGAAGTTAAATGATGGTCAATTTCCATACCCGTTTATATATTCTTGGCGATATGATCTTTACACATAAAAATTGTACAAGATGTTTTGCAAGAATCTCATTTGTCCATTCTAACGCTGTCAGTACCGTGATGGAGCTCAGCACTGATTCTAACCCCCTCACTTAGCTGATGTCAGATGGGCAGGCTGCGCTACCAGCTAAGCAATGGAATTCTTAGCTGGCAGTCGTTTGTTAACGGGAGGCCCGTGGAAGCGTGAGAAAAGGACTTGTGATAACCGTGAGCTCCCAAGCAACACCATCCGGCTTTATTAAGTTTAATTAAAGTTTTATGAAAGCCACTTGAAATCAATTTGGTTTTATTATAGCACCAGGTTTCATATTTGAATAAGGTTTATGAGAACCTACACAGCTTGTTTGCAACGATCTTAAAACCTTGTTTCTTAAATTCTTTTTACTCCTATTATAAGTTTTATTTCGACTTTATGAACTCGTAAAATGCTGTATTGAAATGCCGTCTTAGGACTCATTCATATTATCTTATTATGGTCAGTTGAAAAAGCATTTAAAAACCATTTTGCTTCCAATAAATGTATTAAACGGCAAATTGGCATTGAAGGAAGTCGCCATAAGACCAAATAGTTTTATAATAGTCATTGCGAAGAAAAATTGGCCCTATGGCAAAACTGTGATTTTAATCCAATCGACATATTGAAATATAAGAAATAATTGAAATGTGGAAAAATAAATACATTAAATTTTCAATGGTTTGCAAATAAATTGTAGATCGGAGACTAATTTCGGCATTTTTTTAATAATCTCATCCAATTCCAAGAATTTTTCAGAAAATTCATGATTAATTTATCGAATATATTTGTTTTAATTTGATTTATGTTGTTGTTACTTCGCATTATTTCCGAGGCGCGATAATGTTTGGCTCTTATCGTGCCAATATTCACCATAAACATAATTGCGCATTTAATTTGGAACAAAATACGCTGTGAAAACACAATTTGTTTTGGATATTTTGCTATCAAACAAAATTTCCCGCAACATTAGACCTTTTTTTACTGCTAAACCAATCAGAAGAGCTTAGAATCGAACAAAGCAGAACAACAAAAACCAACCTCGATTTCACAGTGAAGTTTGACAGCTGTTGCCATCTGGCCACATTCTGGTTTTAATCGCAGCCAATAGGTTTTTTGAAGGATCTCAAGCGGACATAAAATCTTTCACTAGAATATTTTCAAATTCTTTATGTTCTTATAAAGGTTTTATTAACTTGTTTTCATAACCGTCCATAGAGTGGGCCATTTTGCCAAAATTTCTGCTTTAAAGAAGCAAAGAGGAGGTGTTGGTAGACAAAACAGTTTTGAATGTAGTTTTATCAAAGCCGGAGGAGTGCTATACGACTGGAATAAAACTAAAATTGTTACTTGGGTTTTGTTGGTCGCTCTTTCCTGGTCGTAGATTCACCCAATCATGAAATGTTAATTTAAAAACATAACTTTCAATCAGCTAACCTGCCTAGCTGAGTCTGTTTCGTTGAAGTTTTCTTCTTCCTTCCTTAGAACTGTTTGTCAACACCTGATTATACAGTTTTCTGACACGTACTCTGGCCACATTGTTCTGCTTTTGATCCCTATTTGTTTATCTACAGGTACGGTAAGACTTGAAGCCTTCTTGGATACAAATCCGTTGCACGGTACTGCGTGCGGTGCGAAACTTCTTGGTCAAATCGTGGTCGGAGATGTTGGGGTTTGCCTTAAGGTGAATCGCTGCTCCATGTAACTTTTCCTATCTTTTATCTCGCTCTCGCAAACTTACCTTGCTATTTCAAATTGATAAATCTCGATTGTTAGTGAATGAACACCGAATCGAACTCTATCAGATTGATCACATCAAGTAAGCATACACACTGATGTGATTAAATTTTCAATATCTAGTACAGATTCTGAGTTGTATCAATTCTAAATGTAGAGGTAATGGCTGCCGCCAAGAACGCTTCAGCATTAGCCCTTAATGTTCTTGATGACATTGTTCCGCAGTTGACGAGGCTTGCGATCCGTCGACAAAGTTTCTGTGTACTTTATCAAAACACGTCCAACACTTCAGCAAGTTTTGGCCCAGACCACGAAGGGTTTTCCAAATGAGTGCGCACAATTATTTTTCTTCTTTCTTCTTCCATTTTGTATTTCTCTGAAACACGTTCGAACTGCACCGCGAGAAAAAACTTCTAATGTTGATATTATTACAGGGAACAAATAAGATGTCATAGTTTACAAATCCGACCACTAGATTCGCTGTAAGAATCAAACATGTTTGTTCAAATACTAAATGGGCCACAGCTTAGGTCATCGATGTCTCCAAAAAGATGGCCAAACTTCCTGAAAATAGTGAATTTCGTGACTATTTGCGCTCATCGAACCACACAACGCATTGTAAAACAGCAAAATTTAAAATTCTTATCTAATCTAATCTAACACACACGCAGCCAGTACCACAAAGCATCCTGGAAATAATTGTGTTAGATGACGCCCAATTATTTTTTTTGTCAATATTGATGCTTGTAGCATATCAAAGGATGATTCTGTAAAATGAGTTGGATTCAAATGAATAGATTTGAATCACAACGCATTTTGTGAATCACGCATCTCGGATGCGTGGATATACCGTACCATGCGCTCCGATGTAAAAATAATAAAATAATAATTAAATAAATCCTAAAAAACCGAGTAATGATAAAATGGTAATGATAATAATAAAAATTTGAAATCAATATGCAGTTTCATATGGAATAGTATATAAAATTTACCTAAGGGACATTATAACGCAAAATGATAATCACAATTACACATGCCTGCCGATTGTTGTCCTACTGCTATTGTAAAAGGAATTGCGTATCCATTATGAACCTAAAAGTTTGGAGAATGTATCGCCACGAGAAACTACGAGAATGTTTTTTTTTTATAACACAAGTTGGGAATTTCTTGGATGATCTGAAATTAAACGCAGCCAGTACGACAAAGGATCCTGGAAACAACTGGGCTAGGTGACGTTCAATTATCTTTCTGTCAATATTGACGCTTGCAGCACATCAAGGACACAATACAAGCGTCAGAAGACCAGGCCAACTGCGTTGCATCAACTGCAAAGAAGATGTCGTAAAACGAGCTGGATTCAAACGAATAGACCTGAACCACAACGCGTCCCACGAATCTACAGGGAGGAAGGATGCGTGGACACACCACTTCACACGCTCCGTATCATGTCAAGTCGAATATAATAGAAACTTTACACATTTGTATGAACCCAGTTACCTGAAATTGAACATAACAGAAACCTGCAAATACCTGAATTTCGAACAATAAATAGTATATAATGGTACGATCTCATTTGATACGTACAGTAAAAGTATTATTCCACGCAGATATCGTGGTATTCCCTACGAATCCGCTTTAAAAAGTGATATGTTACTTCAAATACAAATAAAATACGTGAATATATTATTATGCAATGCTGCAAATTATACAAATAAAAATTATTGCTAAAATGAAACTCTATTTCTTGTCATGTTGCTTCTACCTGCTTTCACATGGTTTTGGTAAGCAACCATCATTCTACTGGGCACGCTGAGCTAATTAGTTCAACGGAAATGGAAATATGATGGAAATAATGGGGGTGGAATTGACTGATAGTTATTTATTGATAATAAAAGTAATATGAGAGGAGCAATGGTAGAATATACAATACAAATCAAATAGATTATAAACAGACAAAATAGTTCACTACTAGCTACTATCATGCTCGCCACATGGTGGTAAGCATTGGCATAACCTAGGTAGGTTTCCTCAAAGAATTTCTCACTGGGCCCAATAGTCAACGTCCAACTTTTCCTGCGCACAACATAAAGGGATAGACGTTGACAATTTATGCCGGCTTCTCATTACCCGACACCGTGCACTGGTCGGGGCGTTTTTGTGTGCTGGGTGGAAAAGTCACCTAGTCTAACTGACTATTTCGTTCTAACCCAAAAAAGGCACGTCCCGGACACAGCACGGATTAAAAAAAACACTTCCTTGTGCTTGCAAAGCCACCTGGAAACATGAGAGCAGGAGCAAGGTGTCCTTCACATACAAATAAGAAACCCTGTTGGCGTAAAGACTCTCCCGGCTAAGAGACACTCGTCATCACCACTGTCACCAAAGCAGTTTAACCAAAAAGGAAGAAAAGGGAAACGAAAATATTCACTCAATTTTTTGAATAAAGCAAGATGATGGAGCGCAAAGCTATACTGCTGGGTCATCAAAGCTTTCTGCAAAAAGGAATATATTTTTAAATATTCCGCGGAGCGACGAGTAAACCAATACGTATCTATGGCAACGATGGAAAAGTTAACATGAAGTCATGGGCAAGAAAATTTAATATAATGTTAAACATTTAATAAACGTTTACTTATCCTGATAACGATTCGTTGGTCTTCATCCCCATTCGGAATTGTACGGAAATCCGACCGTACAAAGTCTACCAACATCATGATTTTGACTCCCACGCCAGAAAAGATACATCTCCAGTTTTGCTGAAAATGTGCTACAAGCCATGTCGGCACCACATGCGAAAACAGAAGCACAATTCTTCATTTCTTTACATTATTGAAAAACAAACTAAACACAAGCAATATTCTCCACGGCAACTCGTAAACAACACGAAACGTAAATTTTATAAAATTATATCACCGGGACTTTCTGAAATGCTAGATGAGCTAGAGTACCCAAACAGCAATAAACAGCACCGGTATCACTCTCATTGCTGAAATTTCCGAAACTAAATTCACAATTTCACAAATTCACATACACCGATTTTTAACAAACAGAGAAAAAAAACGTGACAGTAAAACTCGACCGTCCACGGGCAGCGCTTGCTGCGATCCAATTTAAAATTTAGAAGCTATTGTAGAAGCTATTTACTAAAACTGTTGCGAGATTGATCAAATCGTCAAATTTAACAAACCACACTGGCGCCTTATCTCCAAGTGTAACTATTGTCTATCAATTGACATTGATGACATGACATTCTTCAACTGCTGCCACTCAATTTATCGCAGTATTTTCTCTAGATTTCAATTTTTATTACTTGGTATATTCAATAACTCATGCACTTTCAATCAAGCAACGTCGTCTTGTACTAGACCGATGTTTTGTGCAAACCGTGTGGCCAGATCAATGCTACACGTATCAGACTATTTGATCAATGGCCAAAGATTTATCATAGGGAGATAGACGTCAGGCAGAAACCTCAGATATCTGCCTTTGACACTTTGCCTGTGCCTTTGACAAGCTTAACACTCGCCCTTCCCCGCCGTTCTTGCACTCTGATCAACGAACACATCCAGATGCGAAGTGAATTTCACTCTGCACTTGCTCCCTTGAATTATGATTTCACCCGAAACCGTAGGCGCAAATCATGACCGGAGCTTGCAAAGTGAAATATAATCATAATCAACATCAAGCATCCATAACCGAATTTGCTGTCAGATGATTCCACTCCCGCTCCGCCCCGGTGCTAATGCCAGCTTCCTCGACGCAATAATGCTGCCCATCGGAGGGGGGGGGGCGTGGAAAATTGGCCAAGCTTTATGACCGTAATGCGTGATTTTAATGGAATATGTAAATTTGCTCGTTAGACCCGCGACGCGTGGCTGGAGAGACAGCGGACGTGTTTCTCTCGGATTTTTCGTTGTTGTTAATATTCGAACCAGGAGCAATGGGGGGACGTTGATTTAACACCCAGGGGCACGCATTTCCACGAAACTCTCTTCATTGGGGGTTTTTCAAGCTGGAACGCTTCAATTCTGCCCTTTTCAGGATCGGTGTTTCAATGCTCCAGTTTTCATAATAATTACTATAACTGATCCAACAAGTTGAAAGCTCCTTGAATAGAGCTGTGCTATATTTGAAATTGCTGTGGAACAATCCTTGACTCGGTTTAAGAAGCTTTAAAAGGAGACCAATACAATTTGAGAGAGAAATTTCTTAGAAGCATAGATATGAAGGCAGGGTCACGAGCAATTCAGACGTTTTGGCAGGGTAAAGCCACAATCTCATGTACTATTTTCCATGAAAAACATTCCATTAAACTATCCCTTGAGTATACAGCAGTAAGTTGAATTCCTGTGGCAATCACCACAGGAGCATAAAAGACTAAAATAAGAAGAAGCATAATATGGTTGCCTCTGGCACTTGTTCCTGGAAGATACTGAAGTGTCGGTACTGGTTGATGTAATTATTATAAACTTGTACTCTTGGGTAATTTTGTAATTACATTTTCATCAGGAGTTTCTCCCTTTTTAATTGCAGCTACCGGAACTGGAAACCGAATATAAAAACCGAAGTTATATTGCGTTTTTAATTCAATGGCAGGCTAGGGCTTCAAGGTTGGTCATAATTTTTTATGTGAAACCGTGGGCTATTGTCTTGTCCTTCTCAGCATAATTTATAATTAATGGAATCAGATAAAAATGTTCATTTAAAGAAATGGTTCTTCGGCTACCCAAAGCCGTTGCAAAACATGTTTTTCATTATAATTTTTTTTTTATGAACATAACTTTCAAGTGTGCATTTACGTATTTTGCATTGGTTCACGTGTATCGGAGGGAATTTTACAATTAAATGTCTCTCATATGTAGGATTGCTGCCAGAATATAATGTTGAATTTTGAGTTGAATTTTCCTTCAGTCGAAAAACTTAATAAGAATTAAATTATTTCGCATTATCGCTGTACCATAGTAGCACTTCCTTGCTGTAATGGCAGCTGGCTAGAGCTGGCCGAAGGGTAAAATACGACTGTTGAGGCACTCCCTTTTGTATACCTTTTTTTTTTTTTTTTTGAAAAATCATAATCCGAGATGTTGGGATCAGTCTTGATTTACCGAATGACCTTCACCCGCAGTGAATCGTTTGCTCGATGCTCTGCAGTTGCCGATCGATGTCATCAACCGACTCGAGGTGCACGTCAAAATTGACGCTGTCGTCGACGTGCTGTCGGAAGCTTTCCCATCTGGTGCGATGGTAGTTCCACCTGGTGATCCGATGCCGATTGAACGAGGAGCCAACTTCGGCCACCACTGAATAGTGGTCCGAGCTGAGCTCTTGCTGTTTGGCCGGCTGGCCGATGTTGTTCCCCATGTTGGTGAGGAAGGTGTCGATTCGGGCCCAGAATGATGTAATGGCCCTCTTCTAGGTCCTCCTGTAGAATGGTGCCGTTTTGGTTACCCCAGGTTTCGTGTTTCGCGTTCAGGTCACTGGCGTTGGTAAACTGCCCCTGCCTTCGAGTTATTTTGCGGATGTCGTTTCGTAGGACCTTTGTTGTTCCCTTAGGGGAGCTGGCTTGCTTGAGACAATAGGCCGCGATGCTGGTTATTGGGCCAACGGCAGATTGGACTTCACACCGATGGCTTCGATAATCTGCAGCAGGAAGCTCGGAAGCTGATGTTGTTGCGCAAGGCGATTGCGGCTCCTCCTCCAGTTTCATTTGTATGGGAGCCCTCCCTTCCAGAGGGGGGTGGTTTCTCAAACCACCATACAATCATTGACTTCAAAACCCTCCACATGCCAAATTTGGTTCCATTTGCTTAATTAGTTCTCGAACCATCACACTGGGCTCATCGATTATAATAAAAATGTGAGTTTCATTTGTTTGAAGCCTCCCCCCCCCTCAGAAAGGGAGGGGTCTTGAACCACCATAGAAACATTCTTGCCTTCAAAACCTCCCACATGCTAAATTTGATTCGATTTGCTTGATTAGGTCTCGGGTTATGATGAAATTTGTGTCTCATTTGTATGAGAGCGCCCCTTCCTGAGAGAGAAGGGGTCTCAAACAATCATAAAAACCTTCCCCAGCCCCAAAACCCCTTCATATAAATTTTCACGTTGGTCGGTTCAGAACTTTCCGTGTCTATAAGGGTCAGACAGAAATTCATTTTTATGTATATAGAAATAGCCTCCAAAAACCTCCATATGCTAAAAGTGGTTTCATTTACTTGATTAGTTCTCGAGTCATGCAGAAATTTGCTTTTTATTTGTAGGGGGAGCCCCCCTCCCTTTCAAAATGGGGAGGGGTATTGAACTGCTATAGAAACATTTCTTGCCTCCAAATACCTCCACCTGCCAAATGTGGTTCCATTTGCTTGATTAGTTCTCAAGTTATGCAAAAATTTGTGTTGCATTTGTATGTAAACCCCCCCTCCCTCCCCCTTCCAGATGGCGTAGGAGTCTCAAACTTCCATGAAAACATTTCTCTCCTCCAAAAACCTCGGAGGGGTCTTGAGTTACTTTAGAAACTTGTCTTGCCTTCAAAAACCTCTACCTGCCAAATTTGGTTCCATTAACTTGATTAGTTCTAGAGTTATACAGAAACTTGTGTTTCATTTGTATAGAGAGGAGAGGGGTCTCAAACTAACATAAAAAAAATTCTTGCCTCCAAAAACTTCCGCATGCTTAATTTGGGTTTCTTTGCTTGATCAGTTCTCGAGTTATACAGAAATATGTGTTTCATTTGTATGGGAGCCTCCCTTTATAGAAAGGGGAGGGGTCTCAAACTACCAGAAAAACATTTCTTGCCTTCAAAAACTTCCGCATGCTAAATTTGGGTTTCTTTGCTTGATCAGTTCTCGAGCTATACAGAAATATGTGTTTCATTTGTATGGGAGCCTCCCTTTATAGAGAGGGAAGGGGTCTCAAACTACCATAAAAACCTTTTTTGCTTTTAAAAACTCACACATGCTAAATTTGGTTTCTTTTGCTTGATTAGTTCTCGAGTTGTGTAGAAATTTGTATTTCATTTGTATGGGAGCCCCCTGTTCAGTGGAGGGAGGGGTTTCAAACCATCATAAGATTATTTTCCGGCCCTAAAAATCTCTGCATACAAAATTTCACGCCGATCGGTCCTTCCACTCGCGAGTTAAATCGTCACAAAGGAAACCCCAACTCATTTTTATTATATAGATTTTTTAGTAAAATGATCTTTATTTCTTTTGATTGTTGATGGTTTAACATGTTCGTAATTTAAGTGATTCAGATTTACCTTTGCATCTTTGGTATTGCTTATAATATAATAATTAGTTAAAAATGTCTAGTTGACAGTTTTAACTAATTATTATATTATACTTCTATACTTGACTAATTTTTATATCTATTTTGAGGATGTCCACCCGATGAAGGTCGGTTATCCTAGTGTCGAAAGGACGGTTTCGTTTCATCCTCAGTGGTAGGAAGGGTAGGAATGTCAGAAGTGTAGATGTTAAACAGCAGCGGGCCCAGCAGGCTACCTTGCGTCACTCCTGCTGGGATGGAAAATCTATCTGAAAGACAACCATTCAACGAAACCCTAAACAACCTTTGATGGAGGTAGTTGCGGGTTATTTTCACAAGTTGTGGTGGGAAGTTGAAGTTACAAAGCTTGTATACAAGCCCGTCGTGCCAGACATTGTCAAACGCCTTTTCGACGTCTAACAAAGCCATGACTGTGGACTTGGATACAGTTTTGTTACTTCGGATGTTGTTCGTCATCCGAACTAGCTGATGAGTGGAGGAATGCCCCTTCCGGAACCCAAACTGTTCCGGCAGGAGAATGTTATTTTTCTCGACACACTTGAGCAAACAATTAAGAATTAACTTCTCGAACAATTTGCTCAGCGCTGAGAGGAGGCTTATTGGTCTGTAGCTTGAAGGCGATGTTGGATCTTTCCCGGGCTTGTGGATTGGAATGATTTTGGCTTCTTTCCAGATGCTTGGAATGTAGTGCAGTTCCAAGCATCTGTTCGAGATAGCACTCAAGTGCGAGTGGGCTTTGGTGTTTTGCTTTTTTAAGGTCAAATTGAAGATCCCATCAAACCCAGGAGCCTTCATGTTTTTAGTGTTCTTCAGCGCTGAGCAAATCTGTTCGATAGTAATCCTATCCTCCGGTGGCACGACACGAAGGGAGGCATCTAAATTATTGACGCATTGCGCAACCTGACCTTCAAGCGGACTTGGGATGTTTGAGCCAAGCAAATGCGATGCAGCAATATGATTGCCGATCGCATATGCTTTCTCCGCTGGGGCTAGCAGAACAGAATTGTCAACCTTCAGAGGAGGAACGGGTTTGGGATGCGTCTTCAGGACTTTGGCTACCTTCCAGAATGGTCTCGAGCGATCATCCAAATTTTGGATGACATGTCCGAAACTCTCGTTTCGGAGCGAGTCCATTCTGGAAGCAATCTGCCGGTTCAGATCGGCCACTTCTTGTTTCCTATCCAGATCACCTGTCCTCTGAAACTGGCGTCTACGAACATTTCGTAAGCGGATCAAAAGTTCGATGTGGGAATCAATGGCAACAAACTCACCCCTCACAGGAACTTGTCGGACGCACGCCTCGTCAACCACGGTTATGGCTTGTTGCAATCCCTCCAACGCACGGTTGATGTCATCGATAGAGTCGAGCGGTAGATTTTCGTCGATGTTCCGGTCCACGATTAGCCTGAACTGTACCCAGTTCACATGGTGGTAGTCTTTGCGTTGGTAGGTTGGAGCAGGAATCACGTTGACACCCACTTCAGCCACCACCGGTTGGTGGTCGGAGCTGAGGTCGTTGTGCGCCACCGGCTTTGTCAATGGGATGTTCGACAGGAAACAGTCCAGCGTGGACGAATTTCCCGCTGGAGAGATGAATGTCGGTTCATCCGGAAACTGCACCGTGTACAGACCATGCTGGGAGTGGTCGAATAACAGCCGACCGTTCTGGTTTCGCTGGTAATTTTTCCATGCCTCGTGGGGCGTGTTCAGGTCCCCACCGATGACGAATCGAGAGCTAGTACGTGTGATGGCGGTTAGGTCGTTCTTGAACTTTATTGACGCTTCATTGCTGGCAGCACACTGTCGAGGGCAATAAGCAGCGATAAACCGGATACTTCCAGTCAACGTATCCACCTCCACGCCAAGGATCTCGATAACGGATGTGCGGATATGCGGCAGAATGTGGTACTTAATCCCTTCCTTCACGATGATCGCAACCCCACCCCCCCTGGAGCTGGTGCGATCAAGCCGGATGATGTTGTAGTCAGGCAACCAGAAGCTGTCGCTAAACTTTAGGTGGGTTTCGATTAGTAGGCCCACGTCGATGTTTTGCTTGCGGACGAAGTCGGCAAGCTCGTAGTTTTATGCTCTAATAGAGCAAGCATTCCAGGTGACGATGGTTAGCGTTTTTGACGCCATACTGGATGATGAATTTACCGAGCACATGGATCTGCTGCTTGCTGCGGCACTGGCGAAGCGCACAGGTCATATCAACGAAGATCGCCATCAGCTCGTTCGGGATTGTTGTTGATTGCTGGTTGTCTACAGAATCCAGGAGGGTTGATTATCGCTGTCCACCAGAAGGGCCGGGATTTGCTTGAGGGGTAGTTCCTTGCCCCCACGGGTTTGGTTGGCGATTTCCATGAATTGGCGGAAAATCTCTCGCTGTGAAGGCCGGAGCCCTTTCCGTCTTCCGTCCTGGTTGGTTGGCAGTCGAGGCTTGTTTTCAGATGCGCTTGAAGGCTTCGCGTTTCGGACATTGACGATTGGATCCCTGGTGGGCACCACCACAGTTGGCGCACTTGTACGCCACGGCTCCTTCGATGGGACAGTTGGATGTGGTGTGATTTTTGACACAGTTGTTCCGGGTACCGTGACCAAAGTCCAGACACTGCTGGCACTGAGTCACATCACGGTGTCCACCACGGTACAGCTCCCAGGTAACGATGATGGAACAGAGAGAGCGGATCGCTTTCAGCGCGTTGAGCGTCACCGTTCCCTCCTCGAAATGCACCAGGTACAATGGCGCGCCGAAGATGAGCCGAAACCAAAAAAATCACGACAAAGTCGCTCCAAAATTAGGATTTTACTGACCGTTTTCTTTGATTTTCGCGGTGTCGTCCATTCTGAATTCCTTCAGAAGGTCGAACGGTTAACAAAGAGTATTATTTACAAGTTATGAGACGTTTGCGTGAGGCAATTCGAAAAGAAGAGCCAGAATTGTGGCGCAATAATTCGTGGATTTTTACACCACGATAACGCTCCATCACACACCGCGCTCACTATTTGTGAATTTTTGGCCAAGAACTCCAGCAATACCATCAAACAAGCACCATATTCACCAGACCTTGCCCCGTGCGACTTCCTTTCTCTTCCCAAAACTGAAAATTCCGCTCAGAGGTAGGCGTTTTGAATCGATTGATGCGATAAAAAAAGAATTCGCTGGAAGAACTGAAAGCCATACATTCATCGGCCTATAAAAAATGTATGGATGATTGGATAAAGCGCTGGCATATGTGTGTTGCCTCTAATGGCGAGTACTTTGATGGCGATAATAAAGATATCAATTAAAAATTGAAATAAATGCGTTTTTTTTCAAATTACCGGAACTTTTTGATCACAAGGTAGATAGAGATTTCATTTATATGGATATGAGAATAAAATTTGATATTTTGATAACTACTATTTTTTTTCATATTGATATGTCAGTGAGACAATACTACCACAGGTGATGATACGGACAAGTGGATACTAAAGGTTCCAGTTGCATTTGTAAATAATATCAGCTGACATAACTAACATGCACACAAATACTCGTCCACGCATTATTCACAATAATCTAGTATACATCTCGAGTAAAAAATATACCGGGGAAAATATGCCGGTTTACACTATAGACACTGTATATAGACCGGACAACGCAAAATCATACAATCTGCCAACCCTGAAAAACGTCATAAATTTGAGCAATTGTATTGTAAGTGTAGCCGTAGACCGTAATAAGACATCTACTCAGTTTGAGATTCAGAACGGTAATGAACAAATTTTTCTTTTTATTTAACTATCATAAACAATCATTGGTAACTTTTACTACTCTTCACTATGGCCTACTTCGCACTCTCGATGGTAATATTCCATCAGCATCTCGGAACTTCCGTAGTTTCACCGCTTGGAGTGGCTTTGTCAACTTGTCAACAACCATATTTTCTGTAACCATATAACCGCTTGAATTTCTCCATTGGTCGGCATCTCTCGAATATAGTGATTCTTGGCGTCAACAAGTTTCGATCTACGACTTGGCAAACTCAGTTGCTTGATGCAGGATTGGTTATCTTCAAGGATAGTAATCGACAAGCTGACTTGTGCAGAAAAAATCTTCAAGTATCCGCAAATCCTTTGAACTTCCTGACAGCATACAGTAAGCGCGACGTACTCAGCTTCGGTTACTACTCAGCGTCACACATGTCTGCTTCTTCGAACTCCAATATACTGTACCGCCTCCTAGTATCCAGAATTCGATTTTCACTCGTTTGAATCTCCTGCCCAATCTGCGTCTACGTACACGGTTAAGGGATCTCCATTGATGGCCTGTACCAGCTCGTGATCCACTGTGTGCTTCAAGTAGCGCAGAATCCGCTTTCACCTAATCAGCTTGTAATGGGCAGCTCACTTTTTGTCCTAGAATTGTCACGATTACGGCAATATCTGGACGAGTGTTAACTGCAACATAGAGCAAAATACCAACCAGCCTAGCGTACTGTAAGTTGTCTGGTAGTGACTCTCCTCCTTGGTGTGCAAATGTCTACGGTCCAATGGAATCTTTAATAGCTTTGCTACATCCATTACTATAACAGAAGTTTCCGAATATATCAGGCATGATTCATTGAAATACACTCATTGGACCAACTGACTTCAACTCCAAGAAAATTGCCGATGTCACCCAACGACTGCATAGTGAAGTGTTTGTTCATACCCAGGATAATGCCTTGGTACTCCTCCTCAGTGCGACAGTACATGACAATATCATCAGCGTAGACAGCTAGGTAAACACAATCTTCACCTGTTCCATGAAAATAAAGACAGGAATCGTTCATCGACTGAGTGAACCCCATCGAAAGTTGCGTTCCAGACCCGAGCTGCTAACTGCAAACCATAGAGGCTCTTCCGTAGGTGGCAGACCGCATTATCTTGATCTTAAAGTATTCCGGGTGATTATTTCATAAAAACGGTCTCTTGCAGTTCTCCGTGTAAATAAGCGGTCTTAATGCCAGCGTGTTTCAGGAGCAATTTTCTGTGGGCCGCAACGGTAGCGATTATCTTGAAGGTGACCTGTTTAACAACTAGTGCAAATACCTCATCGTAGTCGGATCCGAATTTTTGTGTTAGGTTCTCGGTTCGGGTTGCTGCTTGTAGATCACATTTGAGGACTCGGTGCCACCACACCGGTGGTTTTCCTTTCGTGACTCTTTCTGACCGCCTCGGTTGCGTGATTCAGGAAATTCTTCTGTGCTGCTCAAGAATTCGTCTATACTGATATCGGTTGATTCGTTTTGTTCCTCCTTCTCCTGAACCAGCGTAGAGTCGACCTCTGGAAAGTCTTCATCAATATCGTCATCAATAGCGTCATCAATATCATCATGAACTATCATCTCATCAGGCTGCTGGTGGCTGTACTCCGAACTCGACAACGTTAGGGTGTGACATCTGCTTCATGTTATCATTGGCTTCTAGAAAACGAACGTCCCTGCTTATCACCACTTTGTCGGTATCTGGATGCATCAATTTGTACGCCTATATGATTGTCTGAATAGCCGACGAAAATCATCCTTTCAGCTTCCGGCTCCAGCTTGGTACGCTTTTGATCCGGCATGTGAACATATGCAGGATTTCCGAAAAACATGGATGTGCTTGAGATCAGGAGCTCGTTCATTCCAATTTTCACACGGCGTCTTCTGCACCGATTTTGACGGAAGAACGTTCTTCAGAGTAGACTGCTGTGTTGACTGCTTCCGCCCAATATAGGTATCCATCAGGAGACACTCTTGCCATCTCAACCAGGCTCCGATTTTTTCTTTCGGCAACACCATTCTGCTGCGGGGTATAAGCAGCGGTATACTGAGGCGTGATCCCCTCGGCTCAGTAAAATCGTCCTAGTGCTTTTGACTTGTATTCACCGCCTTGGTCCGAGCGAATGATTGACGGCTTTTCCCAAACCTTGTTTCGACCATCCAAACGTAGTGCATGATCCTTTCAGCAGCTTCTGATTTTCTTTGCAAGAAATATACCACAGTAAATCTTGAAAAGTCGTCAATCGTGGTCATGAAATATCTTGATCCTCCTGGGGTGACTGTTCTCATAGGGCCACAGATGTCGGTGTGAACCAGATCCAATACAGCTCTCGATGATCTTTCAGCTTCCTGTTGAAATGGTGAACGGGTCATTTTTCCCATGAGGCAGCATTCACACGTTTCCTTCACCGAACATTCTTCAATGTGGATTCCTGTAGCCAGCTTATCGTTGACCAATTGACGGATGGCATTTGGATCTCGGTGTCCCAACATCCTGTGCCAGTGGTGCAAGCATTTCTCTGTGTGCACCGCTGCTGCTGTCTCCGTTTTTGCAAGCTTTAGATTATACAATCCTCCAGACTTCACGGCTGTAGCTGCATGCTTACCGTTGTGCGAAATTACACAGTCGTTGTCGGCAAACACAACTTCTGCTCCTTTCTCGGTCAGCTTGCTAACGGACACCAAATTTGTTTCCAAATTTGGTCCAAAATCGGGAACCAGTAGAACCTCTGACAAGGTAATTTTCTTCACAGCACCATTCTTTTCTCCGCAGATCAGCAATCCCGGTACCTTTGGCCTTCACGTCAGCAATGTTGCCATTAGCGAGAGTTACGTTTGTTCTTGAGATCGGCATGATTTCACTGAAGAATTATTCATCTCCACACATGTGACTTGACGTGCCTGAACCGATGATCCACCTGTTGTTCTTGAACTTCGTCTCTGATCGGCCTGAAAATGCGAACTCGTCATCAATGGTTTCTTCCTTCACGGCTCGTGCCTTCGGCTTGAATGGTTTTCGATCTTTCGGCGGATTTGAGTCTTTCCTCTGGTTCAGTAATCGGCAGTCCTGTTTCTTGTGCCCTGGCTTATGGCAATGGTGGCACAACATCTGCTTCGACCCGGATTGGACCTTCAGCAAAGATTCGCTACGAACATTGTCACGTCTCTTGAGGGCTTCATTTATCAATTTTCCTCTTATCCGATCCATGGTCAGCTCGTCGTCTGGTCGGTTCTCCAACGCAATTCCCAGATTGTCGTATGATTCCGGCATGCTTCGTAATGTCATCAGTATCGTGATTTTGGCCAGCAACTCGTACCCTGCGTTGGCGATTCGTTCAAACAGATTTTCCATTTCTTCAAGATGCCGCTCCAGATCGTCACCCTCCGTGTAGTGCATATTTATCTCTCTGCGTAACATGGCTAGTACCGACGTGATGCTTGACTTCTGATAGTGGTCCACTAATGCCTTCCAGGTTTGCTTCGCGGTAGTGCACTTCTGGATCAATCTTCGCTGGTTCATTCCGACGAGTAGCGCTATGGTTGCCCGAGTCTTCTGATCACCTTTCTTCCAAGCATCAGTTTGAGGATTCGGGGTAGCTTCCTCAACATACTTCCATACGGCGGAAAACTTCTTCAAATAAAATAATCTTCGTGAATAATTTCCAACTTCTAGCGACCCATAACCTATTGTAAGTGTAGCCGTAGACCGTAATAAGACATCTACTCAGTTTGAAATTCAGAACGGTAATGAACAAATTTTCTTTTTATTTAACTATCATAAACCCAATCATTGGTAACTAGACTACTCTTCACTATCACCTACTTCAACAAATTGATTTGGCACTACTTGTATTTGTGCAAACTTGAAGTAAACAGCGCAATAGGCTAAAAAAAAGATTCGGTTTCGATGTTAGTGAGTTGTTTTGATTCCGTTTGAAGATATTGATTAAAAAGCATAGTGAAAAGTGCCGTGTAAAAAATGAATTGTTTGGAGCAGGAAATTGTGGCTGGCGCTCGCGATGTGAAGTGAATTCTGTGGGTTTCTTCCGGTTTCCAAAGAAAGATAATATAAGGCAGAAATGGCTTGCATTCTGCGGCCTTTCGGTAGATTTTCAGATTCACAGGAAGCCATAGGCTGTGCAGTGTAAATACAAAATACTACTGTAATTTGTTTTCTCCATTACTAATTATATCATTGATATCCAGTTACATTTTCTTGCTAGTGATCTCTACTTCGATATGAACGGAAAGACTCGAAAAGTCCAGGATGCTGTTCCGTTTTATGACAATGTCATGCAGTTGAGTACCAGAAGAGAAAGAGAAGTAGCTTCGAAGATTTGATCCATGCGCTATGGCTAGAACACGTCGCATTTGTAAATCGAGTCCCGATGCAGTTCATCGTAGATTGCGTTCAAGTATCATCCGATGCTGAGGGTCAGCAGGCTGCAAGAGGTTTTCCGGTATAAACTTCAAGTCTTTCCGCTGGCCATTTTCTGGTACTCGTAATAACCTCAAATAATGTAGCCATTGCCTCAACAACAGCTAAAATGGTTTGTACTACAATTTCGGGACTTAATGTATCATTTGTAAAAACGATAATTGATAGTGCTGTGAAATACACGTTGAAATGGTATTCCTATGCTCGGCACTGTGTAGAGAAAGAATATTGTTCATTTTTAGTAATCCAAACGGCAATAAATAATCCACCGAAAATACTTACATTTACTGAATATGGAAGTAGAAAATCCATTATTTGCTCATAATTGGCTTGTGTCAAAACAATACTTGATGCAGACTCCTTTGCTCCTTTAAAAATTAGAATCAAAAGTTGACAGTCCGTTTGGCTGCATTTTTTGATAGGTCGTTTGGCTGCATAAGACAATTGCTGTCCGGTCTAGATCCAGTGTCTATA
>JAHHFK020003677.1:0-44077 GCA_024533555.2 Aedes koreicus
AGACCTTTGCCGGCGTAATTCTCCGCTGCTAATGAAATCGTAATGAAGAGAACATTTATTGCATCACTTTTGAGTGAGCGATGCTCGGTAGCTAGGAGTAATAATAAACGACTTGCTTGATGCTCTCCGAGCGAGTCAACTTTGCCCATTAATCCTTTAACCTCTGGGCGTCGCGAGCAGCAGCAGGAGCACAGATTTTGCTTTCGATTATGAATTAGTAATAAAATTCCGTCGTTTGATTATCATAAAATGGTAATTAAAGGCGGTCTTAGTGTAGTGTAATCGCATTAAACGGTCGTCGTCGTCGGCGGCGGCGCTGATGTGGTCGTCATCCGGCCGGTTGGTTGATTGTAGCCGGGTGATAATTGCTGTGTACATGTACAAATTGGGTGGCAATTAGCGAAATATTTATTCGCCCCCGCGGGATTATTGGATTGTGGTGAGATTATTTTTTATTTTTTTATATTTCATTGATTTTTGAAAACCGACAGCCTGCCCTCGACCGGGACCAATTAGTGGCTATCGACCATCTAGCAGAGCGGTTTGTCACGCTGGAAGACTAATAGCGATCGACATTGCTGGTGCCATGCGGTGCATGGATTAAAGGAAAGCCTCCCAGGAGTAATCGTGGGTTAATTTCCCGTTTTCATTGCATTTTTTATGGGTAGAATTGCGAGAACGCACATTTTCAGCGAAGCCATCACTAATGAATCAATCTCGCGTCCCGCCGCAAATGAACACTAATCAACTTCCTGTAAAAGACTCGGTCTCTCTCTCTTTCTGAAAATACTAATCACCGATCAAGATCCGGAGCAAGATTCGCCGCCAGCGCCCCGGTGGTCATAACGGCTTATCTCCGACGCCGTCACCATCGTCGTCGCTGCTTGGATGCCCTAATTAGGTTAAATTCGGCGGAACGTCGCCGGGAGCCCGTTCGGAAATGAAAAGACCTCCCCCTCACTACCACATGCGTCGGTCCTTAGTCCAGAGGGGCCTTATCAGATTATCTCGGATCCGACGTTGCTGCTTTTAGTGCCACTTCCGCTCCTCCTCCTCCTCCTTCATCGACATTATGACGACGACCGACGCGCCACCCCCGTCATCAACGGGAGCATTAGTTCCTGAATACAATGGAGCACAGTGTTGCAATCACTTCCGGTGTTTGTGAGTTTTCTTTGCAGCCGAGGAACACTGACAACATGTAAAGATAAAAACAAAGAGCCGAAATCCGGGTGCTCCGGGGGTAGAAAATGAGGATGTCACATTTATTTCATTATTAAATCCGACAGCTCGGAATGCTGACGGGTCTGCTCGGGAAGTTTGCAAGCAAAAGTTTTTACGACTCCTGCGGGTGGCTCGCAGTCGAGTCCCCGTTTATTCCAAGGGACACAAGTTTCTTATCTTCGGGAACCCATCTGGGTCTGGGATGAATGGCGAAGCGAGCTCAGTCAGTAGCTGAGAACGAACGAAAGATGTGGTAATAACATTGACAACAATGAGTCGGCCCCATTCAGATAGTGAACGGGTTTTTTTTTTGGGAAGAGGGGAACTCCTTCTAATCGATTGGCTGATGTTTGCGATGACTGAATGGGGCGAAGAAATGAATTCAATGCATGGAAAACTGTGATGTTTTGGGTGCGAAAAGATTGGGATACAATACACTGCAGTTTTTTTTTACGCGGTTTTTTTACGCGTTATTTCAAAAAACCACGTAAAAAAAACCGCGTTATTTCAAAAAACGACGTAAAAAAGGTCAAGGAAATAAAAATTATATGTCATATTCATAATGAAAGTATATGGTCATAAAAATGTATTGGTGGTGGAAAAATATGGTTCCAGTTACATTGGTTTGGGGGCACCGGGAATCTGCTACAAATGGATAGAGGTTGTTAATTCAATGTGTGAGCAAAACAGTCCAGAGTAGTTAGGGTGGGTTTTCGTCTTGGGCAAAATTTCTCAGGAGGTGTCATTCGTCGTCTTTTGACATTATCATATTCTGGTTCACATCGCACGATAGTGAATAGAAATATGATTCAATACATACTACTACACGGTGTTCAATAAGTTCGGATACACTTTCAAAATTTGTTAAAAAAATGAAAACATGTTTTTTTATTTTTTGGATTTATGTTATTGAAAGCTATGTTTACAAGGAACGTTTACAACATTTCTCTTGGAATGACCCCCCCTTTGTACTCCTTAACGAGCTTCAAACGTTTCTCGAACGCGTCGCAGGCGGTTCGCACGGACTGCATGGGCATTTCGTCCCAGATTTTGAGAATTACCGTCTTGAAATGATCCAAAGTGCTGACCTTGTATTCGTTCAGCTTCGCCATCATATAGGACCAAACAAAAAAGTCGAGAGGATTCAAGTCCGGGGAGCTGGGAGGCCACAAAGTTTTGTCCAGAAAGTCGGTTAAATTGTCCCGACACCAGGCTTGAACCACATTTGCCGTATGGGCTGGTGCACCGTCCTGCTGGAACACGTAGTACTCATCGCCGTAGAGGCTTCGGAGACTGGGGGCAACAACCTTTTCCAAAACCTCAGTTTTGTAGTACGCCGCGTTGATTTTGACGTTTTTTTCAATAAACACCAAGGGTAACTTACCACGTTTGCATACTAACCCCCAAACCATGCATCACCGACGCGGCACTTTGGAACCGAGGGATGTTTATATTGGATTCAGGAATGCTGTCCCTCGATAGCGCTCGCACCCGGTCATTTTGCACATTGTGCGGCTGCTGCAGCACGAACAGTTTCTCGTCCGAAAAAACAAACTCCTGACCAGCGTGCCGAGAGAGGATCCTCTTAGCTCGATCCAACCGCTTTTTGCTGGTAGCCTCCGAAACGCCATGGACCTTACGTTTTTTGTAAGGCCTGAAACCAAGGTCCTTGGTGAGTATGGTGTGAGCGGTTTCCAATGGAAACGTTGAGATCTGCAGCCGTTTTCCGGATTGAGCGGTTCTTTTTGCGCCGAATTCGCTCCCTCACGATCTTGATGACCCGTGGCGTCCTCGCTGAACGCGGCCGACCGGATCTCGCACAGTCATTGGTCGAGGACGTCTCCCGGTATCGCCTGATGGTCGTGTACGAACCAAAGTTCCGCTTGACCCCATGCGATTTCAGCAGCCGGAATATATCGCCGGGTCGCTCACCGTTCAAAAAACGCTTAATTACGAAGTCCCGATACTCTTTCATCGCGCGTAACAAACAAACAACAACTAACAGAATGTCAACACCGCGCACGATTCGGTAGCATATGAATGAAGCTAAAGCTGACACCAATACCAATGCGGGAGAATATGTACATGGCGCATACCTACGCAATGATGAAAACTTGTATTCGAACTTATTGAACACCGTGTATATATACTTGAGAAACTTCAATTAATTGGAGTAAAGTAACAATAAATTTAAATTATTATTTAGATTATAGAAAAGAGAATGGTTTTTTTGAGAGAATCAAATTATTAGGTTAAATGGTTAAAGCTGCTAATAGGGTAGCTTAGACTTACTGCACGTTTCAATGGTTGCTACTCCGTGATTGATCAGAATCAGTGAAATTGCACAATGAATCAATTGAATTGATCCTTCTTTCCGTTTATCGATCTTTCAAACTGACGTTTCTCTACGAACTGTCAACCGTGAATTAAAAGGGCGTCACCGGGACACACTTGGTAGCCGGCGGCAACTGTCCAGTGGGCTTGCCAGCAAACTGTTAGCCACATCCCGCAGGAATCGGTCTTTCTTTCGGCCTCCCGTGAACCTGTTCCGAAATAAACATTCCAGGAACAAATAATCAAATGGCCTTAAAAAGTTGACAAACATCCTATTGACGAAATTTAATGAATTTTGATACCCATATTGCCAGAGTTTCCTTCTGAAATTTTTCTGGCTACTCAAAGCTCCACGGGAACCTGTTCCGGAATAATCAGTCCGGGGACAAATCATCAAATGGTCACAAAACGTTGACAAATAACCTACTGAAGAAATTTCACGAATTTTGATACCCATATTGTCAGGGTTTACTTCAGAAAATGTTTTTGACCGCTCCAGGCCTCACGGGAACCTGTTTTGGAATGACCGGTTTAGAGACAAACGGTCACTCCGAGGCCTACTTGTCTGATGAACTCAGGATTACAAGGAACAAACGCTTGAGAAAATGTCAAGCAGTTCGATACACATATTGTTATGGTTCCATTGAAAAATGCGTACACTGAAACTAATGTTGGAGTAAGTATAACCATAAATTTGTAGTTGAAGTGAATTCTCCGAAATGTCTTTAAATTTAATGAACTGATACCTACTATAACAACATTGTTGTTGGAAATACTATGTCATCCTTTACAATATTGTACTGCTTTTAAAAATATTTTGATAGTCAAAACCAACACTATTTTGCAATCAAATTTACCGCATGTTTTGTGACTGGTAACGAATAATGTTCTCAATTTTACCGTGTCCATGGTAAAAATAACAACATAGCGTTGTCTTGTTGACAAAACTGTCTTATTCTTATTGAAGCACGCCATTTTGCCCAAGACAGTGTTATAAATGTGATTCTGTGCGTAATTTTAACAAATTCACTGTGAAAATGAGTGCAGAAAACTTTAAGATACCATTAATTGTTGACGAAATTATTGCGGATCCAGAACTGGTTGACGGTTTGTATTTATATGTGCTTATTTCAAGTTAAATGTAATGTAAAATTTTGTTTCTTTTTTGTAGAACGTGATGAAAATCCAGAGCTCCGAAAATTGATCGTTGAGAAGTGGCAGTTAAATGAATCTATTTATTCTATTTTGATCGGTTAGTACCTATTAATTTTTATTTTCGTTGAATTCCCATATCGTTTTTGATAGGACATGGTGTCACGCTGGTGTATCTAGCGGATATTGACGAAGCTGCCCTGGCAGACATTTTTTCGGTCTTAAAGTGGACCGGTCATAAGCATGCCCTGAGAAGGAAACTGCAACAATGGGAGGAAAGTGTTATGTACAAACAAGATCAAATGAGTAGCTGTACTAACTCTAAATGCATCCCAGGCCCGTCGATCCAAGACCCCTCGCGAGCACCATTACACCCTCTTCTGTCCACGTCGGTCACGTTGAATCTTTTAGAGGACATCCTTGAATGAATGAAAAGGGGAAGATTGTAACACAATTTTACAGAATGCATCAGCGGTTGGAAATATTTGGCTCACACTGTAGTGGATTATTATATCGCGAACGGAAGCAATTTCCCAATACCGGATATGGCTCGCTTTTCGCAATGTATTGCAGAGAAATTTCCATCAGAGCTACCAGTAATAGATTCTATTGCGCAAGGCACATCGTTCATTATAATATTTATCTCATCTACAGGAAGTGTATTATAATCCGCGAGACGCAGCAATAAACAAAAAACATCCATCCGGTATTCTCTATGATCGGTTTCATAATCGGAACAAGAGACATCTATTGCAGCGCAAACAGGAGAAGAAAACAATCGACTATTGGAAGATTTTCAAGACCAAGGCTCTGACCCAGTCTGGTGAAGGTAAATACTGTTTGACTATCAATCTTGCTCTTGTGATCTAATGAGTCCATGTATCTATCCTACAGAAATCAAAAAGCAGAATTCGTTTAAAGCATGGCTCCGAAATAATGTAGAACCGGCAGACAAAGTAGCTGAGCTTTGGCGCAAATCATTTCTATTACGCATGAGAGAAATTGTAGAACGGGCAGATCCAGATTAGGTGCATCTGGTGACTGAGTGGCCGAGATTATCGGATGAAAACGGTTAAACATATCGCCATGGTTTCCTTCTAAATATGGTCATGGCCACTTTAGGTCCCACGAGAACATGTTCAGGAATGACCGGTCCGTGGACAACTCATCAGATGGCCATCAGATCGTTGAAAAATATCCTACTGGAGAAATTTCATGAATTTTGATAACTGTATCGCCATGGTTTCCTTCTAAATATGTTCATGGCCACTCTAGGTCCCTCGGGAACCTATTCCGGAATGACCGGTCCGAAGATAAGTCATCAGATGGCCACTAAAAGTTGAAAAATATTCTACTGGAGAAATTTCATGAATTTTGAAACTCATATCGCCAGGGTTTCCTTCTAAATTTTTTCATGGCCACTCTGGAGGCCCCACAGGAACCTGTTACAGAATGGCCGTTACAGGAACAAGCTAACATAATACCCACAATGGATTAGAAATAGGTTGGTAAGAATTATTCTACAAGATTTTGACATCCATTCCCGGAAATTTATTTGATATTCCTAAATAGTGTTTCCGTACATGACCACTGACCCGGAAACCCGTAATTCCGGGAACCAGATGAATTCAATCAATCATTACTGATAATGACCATAAAGCGAATGAGTTATTGAATCAAACGGTGCCAAAAGAATTAAAAATCGGTCAATAATTACCAGAGTTACAAATATTTGAATTTGGTGGGTACCCGGGGTACCCTGTCGATCACTTTAAGAGGTGTGTTTTTTGTCGAACACATAAGGGTTAAAGAAATAATGCTGCCAATAGCTTCAGTACCGTCGCATAAATTAGTTGGTGATAACTAGATAATAGCTTCTCTTCTTGATCATCTTTGAAAAGATCGACGTTTGTCCACATATTAATAAAAATTTCCTCGGAAAAGACTTCAAATCGCAATTTTGGAACAGCGGTCCAATTGTCTGAATAACAAAAAAAAATAGTGTAATTCACAAAACAAGAGTAAAAAATGTAAATACTTATGCTTCGGCTGTCAAAAATGACAGCTAAATTGATAAAAGCCCAGAATCATTGCATGGTGTTATATTTCAGTGTCATTTTGAAAAATTTCAGCACTATCGTTAACAGTCAAGTTTAGTTGCCGACTTAATCAGATTTAGTCGGCTTCTGTAATGCACAATTTTGGTCGAATCAACAATACAAGTGTCGAGTCCGAGTTGCTCGACTCGACTTCTACAACGGACCCCATCATGTTTTGCAGTCGAAAAAGGCAACTTTGTTCCCTGTTGGACACATAACGATTAAAGAGACTTTCAGCCAGAGGCTGGTTCGCCTCTTAAACAACGCCACTGAAATCGTTTCATACAAATTTGTTATGAATTCTTTAGTTTTTCCTTATGTTGAAATTTCGATCTAATCGTATCTAATGAGGCTCATACGTTCTAATGCCTCAGGGTAGGCTTTCTTTCAAATGAATGCATTGTGTAACAGCTGGTTATTTTTTGTTCTTGCTATCGTTAAATCCCAAATCGGTTTGCTTAAAATTTTATTCAGTAAAATACATTATCCACATTATTCAATCCACAAGAGTTAATTCTTCAGTTTCCGCGACATCTCCTACTTCGTGTTTGTCATTTTTCGCAATAACACGCATTCGCTTTCGAACTTTTCGTAAAGCTTCTTTAATTTTTTTTTTTATCAAGATTCATCCAATCCTATCCTTCCTCGCTCCATGCGCTTGTCCAAAAAAAAAATTCAAAATAGAGCAAAAATTATATCAAGAACAACACAATGAGAAGGGATGAAACAATCGCATATTTAAAACATCATAAATAATAAGAATCGCCACACTCGGCTATCATTTGCACAATTTCCATTAACACAATTATTTTAGAAAATCCACAAATTAAAACCTCACGTTGTCTTCTTCAGTTTTGCTATTGATTTTTTTTTCTGCTTGTATATTAAAAATAAAACTCATCAACTTAAAAATATATGTATTTTGATAAACAATGATTCCGTTGAAAACCAGTTTGCTTCATTCGTTCCATTGCTATCAACTTTTCTTCTTATGATTTTTTACCTTCTCCTTCCTTTTCAACACCGTCTACTAACATACGTGAAGCGACTTAAATGTGCATAAATAGATTCTTATGGGACCAATGCATTTTTCTTCTTCTTCTTCTTCTAATTAAACTGAACGCCTTCATTTCTCTTGCTCCAATTAATGAGATATTGCAATCATTTCACCTTTCACTCGCTTCTAACCGCTAGGATTTTTTTTTGTTTTTTTTTTCTCGAAACTAAAATTTTATAGAAAAGATTCAGTGAAACCAACAATCACGAGCATTTATATTATTTTTTTGTTTTTTTTTTTGCAATTTAAACACATATTCCTCTAACTTTTAGATTTCGAATATGAACCGCTTCGACTTTCAGGCTTCATACTACAAACTAAAAAAAAAATAGTTTACTTTCACTCTCGAACTCTAATTTGATGTACCTTTGCTTTTAAGGGGCAAGCTAAAAATCAAAAATTATTAAAAAAAAACCAAAAAATGGTTCCAACTTTCTGACGTTCTAAAATTAATTCACAAATCGAGCGGCGCAGGGCGCTTTTATCCTCTCTCGATATAGACTTAGAGCTCTATAAAGTCGACTAAAATGATGCGCCTCACAGGCTGCAGTATGGAGATTGGCAGGGAGCTAGTAAAACCGTTCTCTTTCCGTCTTACGTTTTCGGCAGACACTCATCCTCCTTTTCGTCGTCCTCGTCGTCATTCTCAATCACAATGTTCTGCTTTGGCGTGGACAACTGTCGGCACACACTCACACACGATGACACTTTTGTTGTTAAATATCAATATTGCGATTACCTGGTATCTTTTCCTCTGTTGATCGATTCTTTTGATTAGTTTCTATAACGCCATTTTCCGATTGAATGGGATTCATCCCAATGGTTGGTTGGTTACTGAAGGATGATTTGCTCGCGGTTCGATTACAATTGATTAGCATTGTTGAGATATTGATCGTATTTTTTTTTTGTTTCTTTAGCTGTGTTTTTCTTTGTTATTATTGTGTGGGTGTGTTTTCATCTCCGCTCGGCTTTTATTGTTACAGTACAATAGTGTTCATTTTTGTGGTTTTGAAATTTCTTCTTCACCTTCTTCTTCAACTTCATTTTCGTTATATTATTTCTAAATTACATTACTAAATTTAGAGTTTACTTATTATGTTGAACCGAATATAATAATGCTTAACGCGTTCACTACTTGGGGGGAGGGGGAGCCGCATGCTGCAGAATCTGGAAATAAAATCGGAAAGAGAGAAGAATGATTATCAGTAGGGCTGAAAAATCACGGACCTCACATGTAGATGGCGCTTGTGTTTAGTATCAACCATCAGAAGACAGTTGTCCAAATTCCATGACATTCTGCCTATTTTTTTTTTTGACTTACTATGCTAAGAATGACGCTACTTTACTTTATTTGCTACTTTACGCAAAACGGCCTCACATGAAGAGAAAAACAATTTTGTTTTTACAAGACAATGCGCCGGCGCACAAGAGCATCACAACCACGGCTAAAATCAAAGACTTACGGCTCCAATTGCTTCCGCATCCACCGTATTCACCCGATTTGGACTAACGTTTGCATTAAAAAAATGGACAAAAATTGCCGATTTTTCATGGGTTTACCTTCACCCGCACTGACAAAACTACCCATGCAGCATCAATCATAGTAACCCATGAGTCAGCAGACAAAATTTGACAGCTCTATTAGTCGAACTCTAACCGTGATGGCAAAAACAGTGAAGCAGTGTGCGCGTACAAAGAACGGCACCCCGCCGCGTCGAAAACGGACATCGTGCGGCACTTTGGGGAAGAGGACACGCCCGTTCCGGCATCTACAACACTATTAGACCACAATCAAAGCATCGAAAGAAAGCCCGGTTCCGAACGGCCGACGACCCTGAGCGACAGGAAGCTCCAAAGGATGCTGAAGAGGAAGACCGAGAGAAAACCCAACAAACATCGATGTCGAATAACCGCTTGTTCAAACAAATTTGGAGAAGTTATTAAGCTTTCTAGAAGGAAAAGCTGAACAACTTCTTCAAATTTGTTTGAACAAGCGGTTATTCGACACCGATGTTTGTTGGGAAGTGACTACATCGCTGCGTGCGCTTGGTCGGGAGGCCGGTTCAACAGGCCAAACAGTGAAAAAGTACCTGGCAAACATGAACATACATGTCAGGAAGCGGAAGTCGCGTCCACTGGTTTCGGAGGTGCAGACAATGACGCAGCGGCAGCGGCTGAATAAGATGGTCAACTCGATTTTCCCGGCGAATCGCGACGTGGCGATGGTGATGGACGACGAGACCTATCTCACCCTGGATGGCAACGACTGGCAGGGCACTTCTTATTTTACTTCCTCCACGAAGGGAGTGAGCTCCGAGGTGAAGTTCATTTCACACACCAAGTTCCCCAAGAAGGTGCTACTGTGGCTGACAATCAGCGAGAAGGGGATGTCAAAGCCGCTCTTCTTTGGCTCCGGACTGCATACTTGTCCCTCTCCTCTGTGGGAGACAAGAGTGAACATACCACTCTTTCCTCTATTTTTGTTCATTCCGGAGCGCTGCACGCAGCAGCATATTCACCACACTTTTCCTTTATCTGTAGTTTTTGAAGTGAACTGCGAGGTGAGATTAAATCACTTGCCTCTGGAAGCCACTGGCGAGTTAACTCAGCGCTCTGAAACATACTGCAGAGAACACACAGAACTCTGGAGTGCGTGAACTGGTCCGATACACTGATGTTGATTCTCTAAATAAATAGATTAGTAAGCGCATTTGCGAATGGTTTGTCGTTCAAGTACCGATTCAGGTTTCGTATGAATTTGACCTTGGGAATAAAGTATTGCAGATTCTTGTGAGGGAGCGTGTATGAAAAAAGAAGCAATATTATTACCTATGAACATTATCTTGCATAGGGTAAGCGCTGCAATAGTTGCGGTATCTTTAAAGTGTTAGGTTTAGTTTGAGCTATAGTTGTGTATGGAGACTATAGCAACATTTCAAAGTGACCGCAATTATCAGAGTGTTCACCCTACACATTATAAATAGATTACCGTTTAAGGCATGGGAGTGTGGGTATCTTGTGTGTGGTTGATCGCGCCACAACCCTAACCCTAATGTATTTCCTGGCGACGAAGGATAAAACGCTCTGCGCGCTGCTGAACCATTGCACAATAGGACGGCTCCATATAAAGCAGTGGCCTAAACTACATACAATATGTGAATTTTAAATTAATGCATTAAATTAAAATTCACATATTCTAGGGGTGAGGGGAGTAGTTTCGGACACTTTTTTTTCATATTTTTTGACACTTTTTCGATTTTTCATATTTTTTGTGAACGTTGCAAACAGTCCTGAATTCTTCCTTGTTTGTTATTTGGACATCGAAGCATCATATGAGTGTGTTACAGGTGTGCGTTAATGCAATTATGAGTTGTTTATTTGCAATTCAGCATATTGCATTTTTGTCCGGATGTGCCCCGTATGTGGGGTAGTTTCGGACAGTCATGGGGCACATTCGGACAACGAAAATAATTTACAGAGATTCATGAAATTCATGGCCCCGAAGCGGAACGGTAACGATGCAAATAATACCCAATTCAAATGAATCTGCTTGCCGGATAGAAAATTATTAATCATCAAATACAAACCGGTTAGCCATGTTGTCGTCTATTTACTCCGCAAATAGTTTGTTTTTGAAACAGTTTATGTGAGAAATGTTGAATGTACCGAAGCGCCACGGGTGTCGAGAATTTGAATCTGATCGCGAAGCAAGTCACATCGCTCTGATATAATCGCAGATACAGCCAATGTTTTAAAACCAAGCGAAAGTTTTATGTCCAGTAGGTGTAGGGGATCGCATACGACACTCGGTTTCTGGGATGGTCCGAAGACTGGCCAGCTTGTAGCTATGTCTCGTTGGCGGGTTAGTGATATTCCCCAGCGCATCTACTGGCCATCGGAAATCGCCACTCTTTCGAGGAGTGCATACGGGTCGCCAATTGCCGGACCCATCCCGAATTCGGCCTCGAAGCAGCACTCGAACGAACGAGTATTACAGCGGGCCCGCTAGACGAAAAAAAAGTCTAAATGTGTACACGTGTAGTGGCTACCGTCTCGATGAAACAACCGCCTTATTCGAGACATGCACCACTGACAGCATCATCATCTTCGAGAGGTACTATATGGCTGCAGCCCACCGAGATGCACAAGGTGAGATCTTTCCGTATTATTTATAAATAGAAAGCCAGAATACACCAAGGCACACACACATACGAGTGAAGAACACAGATAGAACAGAAGTAGTCAACTGAGCGAGAATAGGATTAAATGGGGCAATAAGAACGAAACCGAGTCTGGACAATTATTTGTGGAATCTGGTCGGAAAAGAAGAGCCGATGGTTATAATTTTAACCCTCACAAACCCGAATATCATTATTATGAAAATTCAATCCAGTCATTAGTTGTCGTGAGTGAGAGAAAGGTGTGATAATTAAAATTTTAGTTCGTGCGATAAATCTATTGGGGTCCTCGTTGTCTATGAAATCTAAAGGTCCTAATTGGTAAGCGTTGATGAGATTGAATTGATTTTAATTAGGGACCAAAAATGTGGTAACCCAAGTAACAATTTTAGTTTGTAAAAGCATTTCTTCAAAGTCCCTGTTAAGCTTAATGCTTTTCAATCGTCATCTTATTTTAAATCAAAACTGCTGTACAAACCTTTGTTTACTCGAAATTGGAGAATCTATTCAACAACCGCTGCTTAACAACATTTGAATAAAAAATGTTATTCTTATTTGTATTTATGACACATCAACATTATATAACAATTGGTATAACCATTGCAAAACTTCAACTCAACTCTTGAAGCACTACACAAATGAAACAGTTGTACAAGTTATGTATGAACCATTGTAGAGCTATAACTTATCTCTTAAACAAAAAAAATATGTACCTATAATGACATATAGGTATAATCTTTTAGAGAGCAAAATAATTTTACGATAAAATGTAATACAGCCATTGTTGTTCATGAGACACTTTGTTTTGCTTAACAATGGTTTAACAAAGGTTTACAAAAGAGTTTATCCAAGAACTTTATCTAACGTTTTTAATGACACCAGAATGTATTGAATACACTTTGAAAGGACGTTTGTTTGCTTATATTATTTATTCTCGGCAATCGTTAGTATAGGAAATTTATTATTTGTGGTATTTGTATTTCTTCATATATTTGAAAACTTTTTTAAATACAGTACTCAAATTTGACTTTGGAGAAATGCTTACAACTTTGAACTCATAAGTTTGGAAACATGCATAAAAAAGGGCACTGAAGATTCTCTGAAGATTTGGCTCTGCAGAGCGGTCTCTCAAGAGGTAAACCAACGAGAACTAGGTGTGTGAGCTCGAGAGCACAATTTATTCATTTCATTCGAGAGCGTGTTCTCAAATTTTCACCACAAATGCTCTCAAGAAACACCCTCTCACACTTGGCTTGTTTTGCACTCATCGTAAGCGTGGTGATTTTCTTGCCAGTGCAGCAACTGGTTCATCCCCAGAGGAGTCAAGCAATATGCATGTGAGAGACATATTTTGGTGAAATGCCATGTATGCTGAACTGGCCGTGAACGGGGAAATTTATAAAGGGCGATACGGTCAAAATTTGGTCAATATCAACTTGACGTATTTCTTTCAATTTTGCATTTAAAAAACCTGAACACCCCTCATTTTGAAGGTGTGTGTGTGTAGAATGTTGCTCCTATTTTGATTTTGGAATTCACTCTTCAGTTGTCAAAATGCCGTCCAAGCAAGAAGAGCAGCGTATCAAAATTTTGCTCGCGCATCGCGAAAATCCGAGCTACTTGCACGCAAAGTTGGCAAAATCGCTAAAAGTTGCCAAATCAACCGTTACAAATGTAATTAAAGTGTTTGGGGAACGTTTGTCGACAGCCAGGAAGTCTGGATCGGGGGGAAATCGAAAACCGGAAGCCGCTGAGACGACAAAGAGAGTTGCCGGTAGTTTCAAGCGAAACCCTAACCTATCTCTCCGAGATGCCGCAAATAAGCTGGGTGTATCGTCTACAACCGTGCATCGAGCCAAAAAACGAGCCGAACTATCGACTTACAAGAAGGTAGTGACTCCAAATCGCGATGATAAACAAAATACGACGGCCAAAGCGCGATCCCGGAGGCTGTACACGACGATGCTGACGAAGTTTGACTGCGTGGTAATGGACGACGAAACCTACGTCAAAGCCGACTACAAGCAGCTTCCGGGACAGGAGTTTTATACGGCAAAAGGAAGGGGAAAGGAAGCAGATATTTTCAAGCACACGAAACTGTCAAAGTTCGCAAAGAAATATCTGGTTTGGCAAGCCATCCGTACCTGTGGCTTGAAAAGCAGCATTTTCATAGCTTCCGGGACTGTCAACCAAGAAATTCACGTGAAAGAGTGTTTGAATAAACGTCTGCTGCCTTTCCTGAAGAAACACGGTTGTTCCGAACTGTTTTGGCCGGATTTGGCATCTTGCCATTACGGTAAAAAGGCCATGGAGTGGTACGCCGCCAACAACGTGCAGGTGGTTCCCAAGGACAAGAACCCTCCCAACACGCCAGAGCTCCGCCCAATTGAGAAATACTGGGCTATTGTCAAGCGGAACCTAAAGAAGACCAAAAAAACTGCTAAGGACGAGCAGCAGTTCAAGGCAAACTGGCTTTCTGCGGCGAAGAAGGTGGACAAGGTGGCTGTACAAAATCTGATGGCAGGGGTCAAGCGTAAGGCCCGGCAATTCGGATTTGGAAAAGCGGAAGCCTAACTGAATATTTTTCCTGAATTTTATACTAATTGAACTTGAAAAAGAAATTTAATTTGATTTTTTAAATAAACGATTTCACCGATTTACACGCGTTTTCCCTTGACCAAATTTTGACCGTATCACCCTTTAGTACGAAATGCCTGCCGGAAGTTGTGTCGTTCATCAAGAAATACCATAAGGGCGAAGATCTGGCGAAGCGATCGTTGGAGGAGATGGAGCGGCTGAATATCGATGTGGTACCCGAACCCGCCCAACGTCCCCCAGCTGCGTCCCATCGAGAATTTCTGGGCCAACCTGAAGCGTAAGATCTACTCTGTCTTGGCTTTTTTTCATCACCATCAGTAAAGAGTTCATTTTTTAAAATGCAAACGTTAGAAAAGTGAAAAAACACGAAGTATTACACTTCTTCTTCTTCTTCTTTGGCATTTCAAGCTTATTGCTTTCACAATTAGCTTATTGCTTGCTCTCAACTTAGTGTTCTAAATGCACTTCCACAGTTATTAATTGAGAGCTTTCGATGCCAGGTACCATTTTTGCATTAGTATGATTGTGTGGCAAGTACAATCATACGCTATGCCCAGGGAGTCGAGAAATTTTCCTTAACGAAAAATTCCTAGACCAGACCGGGAATCGAACCCAGCCACCTCCAGCATGGTGTTGCTTTGTAGCTGCGCCTTTACCGACTGAGCTAAGGGAGGACCCAGTATTACACACTACTATCAAATTAAGAAGGAGTTGGGAAAAATTAAACGCGGGCACAGATATGGTTCTACAGATAAAGCACAGCTTATTCTATCTATTCCAACAAATACAGGTAAGCCTGCTTCGGTGGTGTTGTGGTAAGCGTGACTGCTACTTGGAACCCCAGTGGGTCTGGGTTCAATCCCAGTCGACGTCGGTGGTTTTTCTGAGGCGAAAAAATCGGGTCACTTCTTCCTTCGGAAGGGAAGTAAAGTCGTTGGTCCCGGCTCATATTCATGAGCCGATAGGTAGGGTCCAGGTGGTGGAGTCGTCTTCCTGGCGTCGGTGATTGTCACCATGTAAGGAAATAGGCCGACGAAAAAAAAAACAGGTTACTTCATACGGACACCAGACAGCAGATGCGCTCTCTAGTATAGGGCGAACTAGTGAGCAATAAAGCGTTTCTAAGCAGTGGGGTCGGTGAAATCCCGTGCGATTTTGGAAATCAATCCAAGCTGACGATTTGCTTTGGAAATTATGGCTTTTTTTTTGAAGAGCCGTAAAACCACTGCGACCACTTAGAGGAATATTGTGGTATGACCCATTTGATTTAGCAGACCAGTTTACCCATTACAATAAATACGATGTCATGGGCAGTGTCTGAGCCTGCATATTGTCCTAGTTAGGTTCGACTTGGCTAATGAAGTCTATTACCTTACTGGGACTTGACTGCCAGACTTCAAAAGGTTGTAGAAGCCTTTTTCCTAAAATACGAAGCCGAGTTCTAAATAAAACACTGCAATCGCAGAGTAAATGTTCCGAGGTTTCGCTTTCTAGTTGGCAAAATCGGCATCGCGCGTTTTCAAGTTTACCCATTTTTGACAAGTGGTATCTGCTAGGGCAGTGGCCAGTGAATAGACCGGTTAGCACCCTCAGATTATTTTTATTTAATTTAAGTAGGTTTAGAGTGTTTTTCTCACTCGGTACTATGAATCTTTTTGCTTGTCGTGATGTATCTGTTGTATTCCAGTTTGCTTGTACCATAGACATTTCCCATTGCTTAAACTCCATCTTTAGAGAACAATCTGCAACTCCACAGAATGGCTCCGGACCTGTGAACGCAGCTTCAGACCCCTTCCTGGCCAGACTATCCGCTATTTCATTTCCCTCTATTCCACAATGTCCGGGAACGCAGTACAAATTGACTTCGTTCCCACTGGCCAATTGCTTCAAAAATAGAATGCATTCCCACACTAGCATTGACTGACATGTATATGCTTTAACTGCATTTAAAGCTGCTAAGTTATCTGAACAAATACAAATATTTGCGAATCTATACTTTCTCTTGAGGCAGATGTGAACACATTCAATAATTGCATTAATTTACGCTTGAAATACCGTTGGATATATTCCCATAGGAGTAAATTGTTTTACCCCCGGACCAAACAACCCACATCCTGTTTTCTTGTTTATTTTTGAACCATCTGTGTAAAACACAATCGAGCCCGGAAGAAGACTTGGCCCACCTTGTTCCCATAAGTAGCGACTTGTTGAGACCACTTTAAAGGGAATTTCACAGTTTGCTTTCATCGGCATCCAGTCTACTATTGCGTTTGTCGCTGGATTCAAATTAAAGTTTTTAAGGATCTCTAAATGGCCCACAAATTTTCCTTTTTGAATCCCGTCAGCTCGTATCAAATTATGGCTTGATAGTGGAAACGGAAATCCAGTTTCGCAAACAAAAAACCACTCAGGTAAAGTACTTCATCAAAGCAACGAATCGAAATACCACCAATGCAGTAGTCGACATGGATTGGGTTCTTGACGCGATGGAACGTTTATTCCGACCACATTTTGAACCAAACTTTGAAGACAACGGCGATCCTCTACAGTACGAACAACAAAGTAGAGTTTCAAGTCATCCGCATATGCAAGTTTGCACCTAGCTCCTAATTAATCCGCAACATCATTGAAGAACAGCGTAAAAAGTAACGGACCCAAGGTACTTCCCTAAAGTACACCAGACGTACTGGTAAATGGCTTTGATACACATGAATCAATTTGCCCCTGAAGAATTATATCAGCTAGGTACGAATGCAGCCAAGCCTTAAGTAATGCTTATGCTCCCAGGCTAGAAAGCTTACACAAAAGTATTAGCATTATACGTCTGTAGGGGGCGTAGTGGTTAGCATCCATACCTCTCACGCCAAAGTCACGAGTTCGAATCTCACCCCAGGACAAGTTACAAAAATACCCAAAAGGTAGTGACTACGACGGGAGATCTCGATAATCAAGGAATAAAAAAAAACAATTTTTCGTCTGTTTGAAAAAGTACTCGAGATTTTACGGTCAATATTGTCGAAGGCAGCGTTTAGGTCAGTATGAATGACATCGACTTGTGTTTTCTGCTCCATTTCCGAGATGCAAGTATTAGAGAATTCCAGTAAGTAGCTCCTCGAACCAGTCGAGAGGTCGAGACAGCTTTGCTTAATATAATTTTGAACAGTTTGAACGCTGCTGAGAGACTTGTAATAACAAGATATTTTTTTACATCTCGACCAGCTATGAACATCGGAGACATGAATGCTGGAAAAATTGAGTGAATATTGCTGCAAGGGGCTCAGGCAAGGCAGCTGCACAACGACAAACACCACAGCAGGAATACCACCCGGACCAGGCGAAACAGAGCTTTTATTTTTTTCGACGCCGCAATAACCGTTTCTTCCGTTACCGCGAACGTTATCAAATTTGAAAAGTCAATTGACACATACTGGCAACAAACCTACCTAGAAGTTGCTTGGAACACATCGATTGCTTTTAAACAGCTGCTTACGTCTGACGGAAAACCACTCCAAACAAACAAACCATCGACCCATCCCCATGAAAACAAAAACAAAAACCCCTCCACTTACCTAATATTATGTGATATTCCACGAAGAGTTCGATATAAGATCGTTATTCGTCCCGGACGATGCCGACGACGACGTCGACGAGGACGACGCCGTGGAGCTGGTGGATGCGATCGACGCACTGTCGCCGTTGTTACTGCTGGCGGCCCAGGCCAGCTGAGGCTGCTTCGGTCCCCAGATTCGCACCGTGCCGTCATCCGAAGCGGACGCCAACAGGGACGGATAGACCGGGTTCCAACTGACGCAGTTGACGGTACGGGTGTGGCCTACCAGCGTCGCCAGCGGTTCCTCCCGGCGGATGTGCCAGATGTAAACCTTGTTGTCTTCGCTACCGCTGGCCACGAAGCTCTCGTTCACACCGCCAAAGCAGGAATAAATCGTATAGTTACCCTGGGTTACCCCTTGGAAACGACGAACGAGACATTTGTCCTGGAGATCCCATAAATGCAGTCCTTGGGAGGAGATGTTCAGCAGGGCTAGTCGATCGGCTGAGTTGACCGAGAACGTCATTATGGGGCACTGCTCCTGGACAAGGTTGTAGTCGGTTCGTGGATTGTCGAAACTGTAGCCCCGTATTCGGTAGTGGGTGTCCGCAGCCAGAATAGTTTTGTTGTCTGCTCGGAAAGCCAACCCATTCACGCGAACTCCTTCCCAATTGTCGTGAACCGTGCCGTCCAAGTCTACCAGGTAGAACTGACCACGAGTTCCACCGGTCACAAAACGGGTGCCGTCCTTGTTGAAGGCAGCACAGGTCAGACTATCGTCGGTAGAATGCGACACTTTTGTGATAAGCTTCTCCTGTTCAACGTCCCAGATCCAGAGGTCCGGACAATCCTCCGGTCCGCATACAATAAAGTACTTCGAATCCGGACTCCAGGCAATGAACGACACACCGTAGGTGTGCCCGTCAAAGGATCGTTTGTTCTTCAGGACCAACTTGACAGGATCCACTTCCCAAACGATAACGGTATTGTCCTTGGATCCCGTTGCCAGCCGGAGGCCGTTGGGTGAGAACTTACAGAACCATACTTCATCCGAGTGGTCATTCAGCACATGCAGTGCCTGCATCGGGAAGCCCTCGGAGGAGCAATTGTGGTCGACCAGCAGCGAAACATTGTCGATGTTGGTACTCCAGGCCATATCGTGACATTGGCAGCGTTCGGTTTGCATTTCCACCGACTGAGCCAGCAGGGTGCGTAGGCGTCGCGGTGGCAACATTACCGTGGCCGGTAGGTACGACTGAAGACGATCCATCAGTCGGGTGCGTGACTTAACGCCTTTGCCCTCCCAGGTGGCGCGTTGGTAGAGTTCCTAAATAGGGAAGAATTTTAATTAAACAGTGTCGGATTTCGCTTATTGTTAACCACCCACCTGATTGTTTGTACACATCATGTACGACGACAGCTGATGAACACGGGGTGTATTATGTTGCAACGGGGTTAGCTCGTTGCGGAGTACATGCAATGCATCGATAGGGCGACCCTCTTCGAGGAACTCCAAATACTTTTGCTCTAGCAGCAAGAACTTCATCTCGCTCATACCGGCACGATCGGTCTTAGGGTCGACCATGGTCTGCAGTTCTTGCAGGTCATGGTCAGCTTTGGTCCAGTCTCCGGACAGGACATGTCGGCGGAATTTTGTTGCAGATGGATGCTCCAGACAGCATCCGGATTCTTGCATTAAAGCCTCGGCGCTTCGTTCCAGTCCAATGTTTTTCAAGTGCTGTCCAATCAATCGGACAATCTCCTGATTAGTCTTATCTAGCTTCACTACCTTTCGGTGGGCCGAGGATTCGCCATTGGTTGCAACTACGTCAGTGTTTGTCTCGCCATCCTGTTGCCCATTGTTGGTGGTGTTGTGGCCGTTCATATCGCACGAGGTCGAATCCATTGGGGCGGTTGAGGACAGCGTCCCGTTGAGATTGTTGTTATCGTTCAACATTTTTCGTCGTTTGCTCTGCGGACTGGCAAAGGATCCCTCCTCTTTGTCCTCGAGCCCTTCCTCTTTGTCGTCCCCTGAACGAGACTTGCTCTGTTGGTCCGCTGCCGGAGACTGCTTCCTACGTCGCTGGGACTTTCTACGCTGCTGCTGTTGGGATTTGTCCTTTTCCTGATCCTCTCGGTGCTCTCGGTGTCGCTGCCGCCGGCTCAGTTTTTCCTCTTTTTGATCCACTTCCGAATCGAGTCTAGCACCAGTGCTACGTTGTCGGAGCTGCTGATCTACAGCAGCGGATGTCGGCGAGGATGTGGACGATGAGGAATTGGACGAAGTTGACGGACGCAGGCGCTTCGATTGGTGGGAGTGGTGCGGTCGCTGCTGCGGATGATGGGGGAGGCTGGTCGGCTGATGCTGGCTCGTGCTGCTGCTAGTGCTCGGTACCGTTGCTCGTCGTTCATTGAGGTCTTCTTCTGAGGACGAGGAGGACCTTGCAGAAGAGCCGTGCTGCTCCCGAACGTAAGCAATTTTGAGTTTGTTTTAACATTCAAGCTGCGGGTGGGAGAGACAAACAGGAAAAGAAATCGAATCAATTAGGTGTTTGAGTTGGCTACAAAGCAATTCTTTTAAATCGAAGATCTAGTTAAATATGTAGGTACACATTGTTCGGCATACGAAGCAATACTTTTAGTTTTTTTTTTTTTCTTACAAAGGACAATCGCTTGGGGGAGGTAGCTCGTCTGGTCCGCCTCTAGGCATCTTGCTATGAGGTACCAGGTGGGTTTCCACCGATTGCCTGTCGATCTGCCTAATTTGGAAGACGTCTGCATTGAGTTATCTCAAATTATAATAATCCGTCCACTATAGCACAAAACATTGCGATTGGTTGAGCGGATTGGAGATAATGAAATCATTGGGTATAGGACCAAGTCTCCCCCGAGTGGTGCTAAAACGATGAGCTTGGACATCAATAGAAGCAAAGTTGCCAGAAGGCACGAAATGCATCTACGGATTCTTATTTTTACAAGGTCCCTCAATATGAGTTAGCGTGGATTGTTCTTTATATTGTATTACTAGACTATTATATAACATACAACTAAATGTATTATTCTGTAAATTTTGAATTTCAATTTCAGTTTCAGTGAGCGAGATAAGGCGCCTTGGCAAATTATTGCCAGACTATTGGTTCAAATGCCAAAACTCCGCCTACAGGCAAAAGTAGCATAAAAAAATCTTCCTAGCATCTATGCTCCCAACGATAAAATACTAATTATCACATTATTTAACTCTATATGGAAGCTTTTGGTAAGGGAGGTCCACGCATTCTTCCTTCCCTTGATTAGAAGTACAAGAGCGATTTCAGACACTCTTTCAGGAATCGCTCTATTCCTTGGAGTCCTCTCTGCAGCACATGCTACGCAGTTGACCTGGCCGGTGACAAGAAAAATGATGCATTAAACAAATCGTCATTTTCCAGGATGCTTTCAAGAATTGGCTGCGTTAGTGAGAGATTAGATTAGAATAGAAAGAACGATCGCTTGGAAATGAAAATGAAGCTGTCACATACCATTCGACTCAGCTCAACGAATAGTGTGTTGTGTAGTGTGTTTCTTTGTGTGTATGTGTGAATGCCTGTGACGTTACAAACTAAGACTTGTTTCTCAGCATCTACTGTACCGATTTGCATCAAACAAACATAAAATGGATTGTATAGTGGTCCCATTGAACGCTATTGAATGAAGAGCTTTTGAGTGACATGAGTAACCCCTGTAACCCTTGAATTATTAAGGAAGAAATACACCATTCTAGTTTGTTCAACTGTTGCAACCAGACGTTTTTCCATTAGGTTATGGGCCCAGTCTGGCACCATAGCAACAGGCAAACACTTGAAGAAAAAAAATCACTTCGTTAGAAGAAAAAAACTTCAAGATTCGATAAGCAGACGAAAATGTCGGTTCGGAGATCTCCAGAACGTGATTCCAACGGTGGCAATGCAGGTGAAGTTCCAGGTACCGAAGCTACGGCTGGATCAAGTGCAGCAGTAGGAAACCAGGGTGCGGATTTCAATGTAGGAGCACAAGGATTGACCAGAATTCTCCCAGCAGGAGGAAGCTCCTGGGCCTTCGCGATTCGAGAAGGTACGTGGGCAGCCACCAAGACCGAGAATCCATCGGACGAGCTTTCGGAACGTGCACTAGCAACCATTTGCTTAAGCATGGGACAGTTTAAAGGCGGCATTCCAAGACGGCGGACTGGAGTAAACCTCGTTGACTGTGCTTCGGTGGAGGAATATTGTTGGGCGATAAGACGAATCGTTGAATTTATTTCCGGTAAACAAGAAACGAGAATTACAAAATTCCTGTGAATTCATAATCGAATTAGTAAGAGATAGCCCAGTCAACACAGAATCGCATATGATAGCGCATAGGAGTACAACGTGGAGGCGATATACGTTCATTCGTTCATTTAACTCCATGCTAAATGTACGCATATCGCCTCCACGTTATACTCATATCCGTTATTATATGCGATCTTGTGTTTACTGGGAGGTCTCTAACAAGATGCACTTACTTTTGGCGATTCGCTATCGTTTTTTTGTGATTGTATCTTTAGCGTAATGACAGCTGGCCAAAAAATTTCGTTGTCATGGTAACCAAACCTTCAAAGTCATTATTTTCGGCTTAATTACACGGAACATGTCGTCTAAGAAGACGCTGGTGCAAATGATTCGGGAGGAGCCACGTTTAAGAATTTTGAACCATTTCTTCTGTTTCTTCAATTGACTTTTTGTCATTTTGTTAGTCAGTGTTACGTTTTTTTTTAAAAAAAAAAAGATCGTGCGTTTCGTAAAGACTGTATTCGATGAAATTTGGACACACGCAATTGTAACTTTTTAGCGTGTGGGTAAAAATTATTGAAATTTTAACTGAATGTATTTCATTGTGTTGTGTCAATTTTGTAATGAGTTTCGTGAAAATCAGTCGAGTGATTTCAGTGATGGCTTCGAATGAAGAAATAGTGCGCCAACAAATTTTGGGCACTCACTTCGAAAACCCAAACGCTTCTCATCGATGGATCGGAAAACAGCTCGGAATCGCACATTCAACCGTATCTCATGTGATCAAAACGTTCAAGGACCGTAAGACAACCAAGCGGAAAAATGGTAGTGGCAAAAAACGTGGCACATCAAATCCGGAGAAGGCCAGGATGGTATTGAACCAATTTAAGCGTTATCCCAACATTTCGATCAGGGATGTTGCGAAAAAGGCGAAAGTTTCAGTTTGTTTTGTGCAGAAAACAATGAAACGTTCTGGATTACATGTGTACAAGGTCCAGAAGGCACCGAACCGGAGCGATAAACAGAACTCGGTGGCCAAAACTCGTGCAAGAAAACTGTACAGGGAGTGGCTCACAAAACCGTTCTGCATTGTGATGGACGATGAGACCTACATTAAAGCCGACACCAAACAAATGCCAGGACAGGAACACTACGTCGCCACCTCTAAGTTGGCCGTTCCGGAGAGTGTACGGAAGAAGAAACTGTCGAAATTCGCCAAAAAATTCCTTGTCTGGCAAGCGATCTGCGGATGTGGCAAAATGAGTCAGCCCTTCATCACCTCTGGGACCGTCAACGGACAAATCTACAAGGACGAATGCCTCCAAAAACGACTTCTGCCCTTCTTGAGATCTCACGATGGCCCGACACTGTTTTGGCCGGATTTGGCATCCTGCCACTATGCCCGGCCCGTCTTAGACTGGTACAAAGATAATAATGTAGTTTTTGTACCAAAAGACGTCAACCCTCCAAACACTCCGGAACTTCGCCCAATTGAAAATTTTTGGACAATCATGAAGGCAAAGCTCGTTCAAACTCCAAAACTGATAGAAAATGAACTTGAACTAAAGAAAGTGTGGTTAAAAGTAAGTAAGCAAGTCGGTCCTATCATTGCCCAAAATTTGATGAAAGGGGTCAAGGCAAAGGTGCGGGCATTTGGGTTGGGAGAAGAGGTTCAATAAACCAATGATGTCAAAACTTAACCATTTAGTAGTACTTTATTTCCAGAAAGTTTGAAAAGAATCGGGCTCAAGTGTCCAAATTTCATCGAATACAGTCTTTACAACGCCTGCGAGATGATTTCTGGAAAAGATGGTCTCGGGAATATTTAAATACTCTCCAAACCAGATTGAAATGGACAAAGAGATCAAAGAACATAGAACCAGGAACGGTTGTTTTGTTAAAGGAAGAAAATCTTCCGCCTCAATCTTGGAAGCTGGGTCGTATTGTTAGTGTATTTCCGGGATCTGATTCTGTTGTTAGAGTTGCAGATATCCAAACCAGTAATGGAATACTTCGTCGTCCCATATCTAAATTGGCGCCCCTACCCTTTGACCCAGTGTCGTTCTCGGCCAAACTCTTCTTCGCCGGGGGGTGGGGGGGGGGGGGGGGGGGGTTAAAATTCGCGCACAATGCGAACATAATTTGTTGCTTGTTGTTATTAATCACATCCTTGGTCTTTACGACACTTACTAACCCCGAGTCGACCGCGGGTAATCGGTCTCCCGAAATATTATATGTGTTGTGCCACTAAAACCCTAAACCCTATCAAAAAGCAAGCTTTGACCCTTCCTGGCTACGCCACTGGCGCTTGACCACGACAATTTCAGCAGCATTGAGCGTGATCATCACGAATGACGTCCTATCTGCCGTGGTTGCCCCTCCATAGCGTGAACCAATCAGCGTGCATAAGGAAGTGAGAAGAGAACTATATAAAGGAATTGCATATCGTTCGTATCATCAGTATTTTTTGGTTTGTTATACCGCTAACATCGAAAATAAAGTCATATTTGGAAAGTTATCCAACCGTGCCCATTTCTCTCTCCAAAGCCGAAACAAACAGCCTTTTACAAGGCTCCAAGAGTTGAGTTTTCTCGTCGCTCTGTCGCTTCGTTCCTGTTCCCGTGGAACTTCTCACCAGGGAGAAGTTGGCCAATCGGTTGGGATCCTTCGAGCCAAGGATCGCCAATCACATATTCAAGTGTCCGTGAGCGGACAGACTGTAAGGTGCTTACCGAAGACGGAGAAGTATTTGCGTCTGAACTCGAGATGTGGCACAGGAGATTCGGCCATCTGAATCTACAGAATTTGAAGCGATTGCAGCAGATGACCAACGGTTGCTCGATCAAGAACGCGGAGACGCTAGATTGCATCGCATGCCTGCAAGGTAAGCATGCTCGTGGCGTTTTTCCCTACAGTAATTCGAGGGCCAAGGAACGTTTGGAGCTGGTCCATTCAGACCTTTGCGGACCGTTTGAAGTACCGTCAATAGGAGGCAGCCGGTATTTCGTTAGTTTCATCGACGATGCTACACGGAAGATGTTTATATATATAAATATACTCTGGAATCGAAGGATCAGGCGTTCGAGGCGTACGAAGACTTCAAAGCGATGGCGGAGCGGCAATCCGGATGCAATTTCAAGATTTTACGCAGCGACAACGGCCGGGGATATGTGAACGGTCGATTCAAGGCAAGCCTGAAGCGGGACGGAATAAGACATCAGAAATCCTGTCCGTACACGCCTGAGCAAAATGGCGTTGCGGAGCGCATGAATCGGACGATTCTAGAGAAAGGGAGGTGCATGCTGAACGATGCCAATCTGCCGAAGAAGTTCTGGGCGGAAGCAGTGAACACAGCGGCATATCTGATCAACTGTAGTCCGACGCGGTCCTTGGATGGTAAGACGCCAGAGGGGGCGTGGTCAGGAAAGAAACCCTACGTCGGTCATCTGAAGAATTTTGGATCCATGGCAATGGTACACGTGCCGAAGCAGAAGAGGAAGAAGCTGGACCCAAAATCGACGAAATGTGTGTTCGTTGGTTATGCTGAGGACACGAAAGGCTACAGATTGTACAACCCGTAGAGCAACGAAATCGTCATCAGTCGTGACGTTAAGATCGTTAATGAGCGACGAAGCGGTGGGGTAAACCCTGAGCGATCAAAGCCAGTGGAGTTCTTGGAGATCGTATTTTCGGATACGGCAATCAACGAAGCGTGTGGTGATTTGCCGGCTGTAGAACAACACGAAGGTGAGGCGACTGGCAGTCAACCAAATTCAAGACAAATTAACGATGAAGTGGCGGTAGAAACTGCCGAATCCATTGTAAACGTGAGCAGCAGTTCGGAAAGTTTTTTTTTTAAGATGCGGACGAGGAAATCGCGCTCCCACCGCAACTAGAAAGACCGGCTGATATGCAGCGCGAGCTGAGGCACAGCGGTCGGGAGCGCCAGCATCCAGGCAAGTACAAAGATTTTACTACCTATAGTACGTATACTGGCCAAAATGTTTCCCAACAGTCGATGGCGAGCAGCAGACGAAATGCTGCGGCCCCAAATGTCGAGAAAATGAGCGATCCAACCACGTACAACGAGGCGTTAAATAGACCAGACCGAGAGCAGTGGATGATGGCTATGCAAGAGGAAATCACAGCACTGGAGACCAACTAGACGTGGACGCTTGAAGACTTGCCCGTAAGCGGGAAGGCGATCAAAAACAAGTGGGTTTTCAAAACGAAACGTGGACTCGACGTACAAGGCCCGCTTAGTCGTCAATGGATGTTCGCAACAGCCGGGCATCGACTACGACGAAGTTTATTCAACGGTGGTCCGGTACTCGACGATAAGATTCCGGATGGCGTTGACAACGAAGTTCGACCTTGTGGTGGACCAAATGGACGCGGTAAACGGCTTTCCTGCAAGGAAAGCTCCATGACGAAGTAATCTATATGCAGCAGCCAGAAGGATTTGCGAAGGACGAAGGTATGCCGGCTTCAGAGGGCGCTGTACGGCCTGAAGCAATCCAGCCGTTTCTGGAATCATCAGCTGGATGAGGCGTTCGTTACCATCTATGTGGACGACTTTCTGATCTTCACAAACAATCCAAAACTGAAGAAACGGTTAAAGAAGTTCTTGTGTACGCGGTTCCAGATGAAGGGGGGGTCAAGCGAAGTTTTGCCTGGGACTTAAGATCAGCAGAGACCGAGAGCGTGGTGAGTTGTCCCTCGACCAACAAAGCTACAAAGACGTGCTGGCCAGGTTCAACATGACGAGCAGTCATCCAGTATCAACGCCGTTTGAAGCCAGCGAGCGGCTGGATAAATCAATGTCACCACAGAACTCGCAAGAAGCAGAGCAGATGAAGAACGTTCCGTACAAGGAAGCTGTCGGATGTTTGCAGTACATCGCACAGGCAACGCGTCCCGATATATACCTTACCCTTACCAATCAGACTAAGGCCGGTGTGGCCTCTGCTGTACACAGAAGTTGTTTCTATTGTAATCGGTCCATGGCTGTACCTCGCCAGCCTCGCTGTCTGGGGAGGGTCCGCAGGTCGCCTTCTACTTGATCGATCCACCTTGCTCGTTGCGCGCCTCTTCTTCTTGTACCTGTCGGTTCGTTTTCGAGAATCATTTTCACAGGGCTGTCGTCCGACATTCTTACGACATGCCCAGCCCATCGTAGTCGACCGATTTTTGCGATGTGTACGATGGGAGGTTCTCCCAGCAACTGGTGCAATTCGTGGTTCATTCGCCTCCTCCACGTTCCGTCTTCCATCTGCACTCCACCGTAGATCGTACGCAGCACCTTCCGGTCAAAGACTCCAAGGGCGCATTGGTCCTCCACTAGCAATGTCCATGTTTCGTGGTCGTAGAGAACTACCGGTATAATTAATGTCTTGTGGTTCGGCGAACTTTGTTCAATCTTAGCGTCCTTCGGAGTCCAAAGTAGGCACGATTGCCAGCCATAATGCGCCTTTGTATTTCTCTGCTGGTGTCGTTATCGGCGGTCACCAATGAGCCCAGATACACGAATTCGTCTACTACCTCGATTTCATCACCGTCGATCTGAACTTGTGCTAGGAGGCTAACATTGTCTTCTCGTGAGCCTCTTCCCTTCATATATTTTGTTTTTAACGCATTAATCACAAGCCCAATCCTACCAGCTTCAGCCTTAAGTCTGATGAACGTTTCCGCCATCGTCTCAAAGTTACGTGCTATGTGCGTCCCGATATATGCTACGCTGTAAATGCTGTAAGCCAATTCAGCAGCAATCCAGGACGGAAGCATTGGGAGGCGGTGAAGAGGATTTTTCGATACTTGAAGGGCACGGCAGGCAATCGGCTCCGGTACAGCAAGCAAGGCAATGGGGAGATCGTTGGCTACACACGGCGATCAACGACGGGCTACGTGTTCGTGTTTCAGGGTGGTGCCATTTTCTGGAACGTAAAGAAGCAGCCGACGGTGGCCTTATCATCCTGCGAGGCGGAGTATATGGCGTTGTCCAGGATGATCCAGGAAGCGCTATGGTGGAGGAACTTGCTGGAGCAAATCTTCGGTGAGATGACTATTCCGATCTTGTGGGACAACCAATCGGCCATTTGCATCGCCAAGAACGGATCTTTCAACCCGAGGACCAAACACGTGGACATACGTTACCAATTTGTCCACGACGCAATCGATAATGGGTCGGTTGGGGTGAACTACGTAAACACCAAAAATCAAGCTGCTGATGGATTCACCAAGGCACTAGTTCAAGCCTGAATCGTGAACCAGAAGCGGTTTCTAGGAATCGGGGATTAGGGAGGCGTGTTGGCGATCAAGTAATCCACGATCCATAGGAGTAATAAGCTCTCTGCATAGCAACCTAAGTTTGTTAGAATAAATAAATGTTCACTCCACTACTATCATTCAACCCAACAAGACGTACTTTGCTATAGGATTGATAATTTGAAAGTTTTTTTTTGGCTTATGTTAAAATAAATTAAATAAAAAGTGGTGATAAAAATAAATACTCCTGTTATTGATAGGAGGGGGGCAGTGACGTCACGCATATAGATAAAGGTGGAGTCATTAAATAGTGACAAAACGTAACAAGGGGGAAGGGTGTTTAATTTGCGTGACGTACTAAATGGATTGTCCCAAAATGTACCTCAAGCACTAATCATGAAAATGAATGAGCAAGATTTGGCATAGAGGTAACATTTTTTTATTGAAAAATAATATTCTTAAGCGCGAATGGGCTGACAATATCGGAGAAATGAAATTTACTTGCATCAACCCTCCAGCTTAATGCGATCAATATCATCATCTTCCTTTTTTAAGCAGCAGATCAATAAATTTGCTGAATCTCAGATAGCGTCGCACTCCCTTAAAAAAATTAAGTTGAACTCGTAGTAAACAAAATGTGCGTTCAAATGTGTGATAACGAATGAATAGTTTTAACCATGAATCCAACCCAATTCAATAAAATCCCTTCAACTTATTACCACAAACACCACTAGAACGACTTTATGGTAACAACAGATAATACTCAGCTACCGTAAACACTTCAAAGACAAGTTTCACCCAGCCAGTGCCATCTCAAAGACAAAGAGCATAGTGGGGTAGAATAAAAAAAAATAGGTCCGTCCATTCGACGAGACGAGCGATATCAGACCAAGAAACGCATCGCCCCCAAGGATGATGAAGATGATGCACGATGGGAATAAGAGAGTGGATGATAAGCCTAGAAACAGCACCGCAGACAGCAGTAAATATTATGCACTCTGGGCACTATCTAACGTTGACTGCAAAATCATCTGAAAAACTCCAACTCATTCCCCTGCCCGAACAGCTCGCACAGCACTCACAAATCGATTTCTACACGATTATGTGCGACGCCAGTAAAGCGAGTATAGACAAGGCAATGCTGCTTACAACTAGTGCAACACGACGGAAAAAAATTGCAACAGCATAACAATGCAAAAATGGCCCCCTCATTCAATTTTGATTTCCGGGATTGGAGATTTTTGTTGTACCTTTTTTTCCCAAGAATTTCTTCACTAATTTGCTCGTTAGTAACTAGTAGTTCTACGAAAGATTACAGATAACAACAGCAGTGCACTTACCTCAGCAGCAAATTGGTTGAAATCCCAGTCCGTAGTCCCTCCCTTGAATGCGTTGCAAGTTACAGGTTTTCGTTTATTGTCAGCAGGCGCTGGCTGGCGAGATTGGTTCGTCACTTTCTAAAACGTCGCGAAAAGCAGCAACCAAAACAACAAAAAAAAAAAAAAAAAGGTATCAATTGCAGCCATATGCAATATTTTTGCTCTGCTACTAATACTATACCTTTCCCAGAGTTGCTACTGCTCTAAACTCTTCCTACTTCTCGTCGCTACTGGGGTTGCTTCTAAATGTATTAAAAAAATACTACGTTTCTGATGACAGAAGTAGCGACGACGACGACGACGACGTCGAATGCGATCTACTGGTTGGCTGGCAGCTAGAAAATAATACACACTCTATCACCTCACAGCTGATCAGCGGTTTGTGATGGTATTGGTGGTGTACTTCACTGCACCAGGTCACGCACGAATACGCTTGTAACAGTACTATTAGTTTTTACTGCGCGCTGCTTCTGCTTCTTCCGTCTGGATGGACTCACCAGATGCACTTTCACACACTGCGCTGGAACCCTGATGATACTATTCACTTCTTGATAGCCTTCCTCCAGGTTCTGTCCACAAACGACCTTGCCTTCGCTGTATTCGTGTTTCGGAACGTCAAAAGCGCCTGGTGAAAATCGCACTAACTTCAATGAAAGCCACTGACAAATGGAACAGTACCACCCACTGCCTACTAGATGTCACTGCTGATCTTTTGTTCACCTAGGGCAACCAACCTCACGCACACCACTTCTCCATATGGTTAAGCTCTCTCGCACTTCTCGCTCTCTGTGTGAGCTTTATTTTTGTTTGTCTACACACGGAACCACACACAGGATTTTCGCCCTTATTTTTCTTTGTGTTTTTATGATTTTTATGTTTTTGTTTACGTTCTACTTTTTCTTACTCCTTTTCCACTAGTCTCTTTCACTCATGAATTGCTGTGCTTCTTCTTCCCTTCGCTGCGCACTCTTCATAGAAAGTTTTTCTCCTCTTGGATCCCACCCCGCACCGTTCTTCTCTTGCACAATGCGACCAACCAACGGGTACACTCAACTCCTTTGTCACTTGCTCTATTGCTTCTGCACTCGCACCAGCACACAGAAAGAAAGAAAAAAAAATAATTCAATTGCAGCTCATTTCCAGCCTGCAGGGGTCGGATCGATAAAGGTTCTCAATAACGATAATAACGATCGGAATGACACCGTTTGTGTGCATTGATTCGTCTAAATTCGATTTTTCACGCTCTGTAGCACCCGACTTCACACAAAGGAAGTGCGATGCGAAGAAATCAAGAAAATATTACGCATTCCGTGTCATCATCGCTTTTCACACTGTCTCTGTGTCTGCATTTCCTACAGGCGAAAAAAAATCGAATGGCATATAATTCCTCCTTCGTTGCCAGTCCGAGCGAAGGCTTTCCCAATTTATTTCAAACGAGAAAATGAAAAATTACAACAGTTCCGTAGAGGGTTGCGAAACTTCCTCAGCACTTTGGAAAATACAATCTCCTTCCAATTATACACACACAGTTAGTTCTTCAGTCTCAGCTAGTTAGTTGGCCAGCAGCGAACAGTACCAGGGAAGAATTAATAATGACGATGAACGAACGGATTTGTATGAACTGATATTCTGTATCTGTGCTACACTCGTCCATCCATCTACCTATGTAATGAATGTATCAGTGAGCTGAAAAAGCTCCACGCGCTGTTGGTGTTGATGTCGATTGGGATTATACCTACAACTACCAACCAGCGCAGGGTTATGATGTTGTAGAGAATGTAGAGCGAAAAGCATAGATGGCAAGTTTGTAAATAAAACGGAACCAAGGTCCAATGGTTTGGTTTGGGCCACGCGAACTGCCTACCTCGGCCATGATGATTATTATGGTGCGAATATGTAGTACATGCCCAAATATGGTGCATCTTCTGGGATTTCTGGTCACGAAAATGGACCACTACCCTAATTTATGAGTTTCGGTAAAAATAAGAAAACCGTTTTGACGTTATGTGTCATTCAGGTGATTGCCAAAATGTAACATGTTGTTTACAGGGTGTCCACGAAAAGCAATTCACTACTCAACTCAACTGAACCCTCTCCGATTTGGACGAAACTATGCACATGGTTTCGGTATGGGAAATCATATTTTTCACCTACGCACACTTAGAAAATTTTACGGTATTCGGTAACCTGTAAATTATATTATATTATTTTCCATTCTCATTTTGTTAATACTTTCAGCAAACTTTGGAATCATCTTTGCATTCCAAACCCACTTAAAAGCCTGGAGCAATCTGACAAGTACCAAAGGCTAAATTTGTTTTTCAGCAATCCAGCACAAAATTTTATTTAAAATTGTACTTCTGAACTTCGACTACCACATTCATAAAAGACTGGCATGTGTTTATAAGCAGTATAAGATTATTTTTTAATATTGTGTTTAGGCCAAGGGTGAGTGGCTTAGCACAATATCCCTTGTGCCCACTTTTTTTTAGTGTGCCTCTAAACGTTACCATGAGTGCCAATAGGTGCCATCAGATTCGATAAAGAAGAGTCGCGAAAAGAGTGTAACCGATGCTACCTATCGAACAAAAAAAACAAAAACGTTTGGATCAGTAAGGGGTATTGTTATCCTGCGATGATATTTTTCCATAATTATGACCGAAAAGAGAAAAATAAAATAATGTTGCGAATGAAGTCAAATTCAATTAATAAAAATCTCAATAAAATACAAAAGAATTTATTGTTACAATACCATAAAATTTATTGTTAAAACCATAAGTTTTATTGTCAGTAATAACAAAATCACACTAGCGTTTATTGTTTTCCACAATAGAATCTATTGTAAATTGGACTTTTACAATAGAAAATGGGGATTGTCAAGAATAGCAACAATAAAAAAAAAACTATTTTTTCGCGAACAAATTAAAAACAAAACAGTTCGTTCCATTGTAACTCTAAAGCCGGAATCAATTCAGATTTTTTTACGTAACAAAAAAGACACAATATACAGTCGACGTGCGATAACTGCAACATGTTTACATTACAGTTATCGAACGACATTCCATAACTGCATCGCCAGATATATGTCAATAATACGTCAAAGGAAGTGAAATGATCGATCAAAGGAAGTGAAATCATCATTTTAATGAGTTCTTGAGTTCCGTTCATCCTTTACAGATAGCTGACCGATAACCACAGACAAACAGACGTACCACACGGTACATTTTTTGAAAAAAAAAAAAAATCATGGTACCAATCACATTATGCGACACCTATCGGACATATAACGCAAAAGATAAACTTTCAGAAATACTAGCAACCACGCAATTCATTTGTTGTTTCTGGCAGCACGGCACACCTGTCAACTGATGTCGAAAGAAAACATAACATCAGCAAAACAGAAGAGTATTTGTTTTTGTTTATTTTAGTGATCGGTGATGTCTCTAAATCAAATTGATTAGCATATGTAAGTAACCATTGCTTTAATAATACATTCACTAGTATATTACATTGGTGCTTTTATTTTTCAGTTATGATTCAATTGTTTTGGACTGGATACATCATCATCACCTTCTACGATCCAGTGGCTGAAGAAATTAGACAAACCAAGAAGGAACTAAGATCTAACCACGGGGAAAACATAACAATAACCAAAAACCCCCCCCCCGGGGAAAAAGCCCCAACCCAACACAAATTTTAGCACAAACCCCACCGGGGGAAAAAAAACAAATCCTTGAAGCAGGCGAGGGGGGCGGCGGGGGTATGGACACAGTCGGGGGCTCCGGGGGCAAACGAAGCCAAAGGCCCCACCCCCCCCGGGGCAAGAGAAACGGAGGGACGGGGAGAAATGGGCCATCAAAAACAAAAAAAAAAACAACAATATAACAAAAACACGCCACCCCCCAACCCCCCAAAAACCTAATGCCTGGGACAGACATACAACGTACAGCGTTGTACCATAGACTAACTCTAAGACCAGTAGGTCCCGAGCAAATACGATATTTTTCTTGGCTCAGTCAGTACTAGCACATCGGTCCCAAGCTCAATGATTCGCCCCTAACAACGTAGCTCACACCAACACATTCTCAAATGTTGTGTCAAAATAACATAGTGAATCAAAACAACAACCAAGATACTAGTACCGGAAGGTACCGAAAAGCGCAAGAATTATTGCAAGGTGCACACTGCAAGGTATACTTCGGACCTAGGGGTTCTACAACAGTGAACCAATTTCAAATCGCTAGTTGCACATTGATTGTTGGTTGTACTCCTTTAGTCTAGTACGTGTTTTTTTGGTACTGGATTAAAGTATTTGACAGTTCGTACAACGATCAGCGTTGTATGTCTGTCATAAGTATAAACGGTAAGCTGCGTTTACCCCTGGGGGAAAAAGGGAAAAAGGGGGGGGGGGGGGGCGGGGGTCGTTTTTGGTGTGGGGGGGGGGTGGGTGGGTTGGTTGGGTGGCGGGGGGGGGGGGGGGGCGGGTGGGGGGAAGGGGGGGGAAAAGACCCCGGTATTTACTTTTTTTTTTTTTTTTCGTGTTGGGGGCGGGGGGGGGGGAGAGTTGGTGGTGGGTGGGGGGAAAAAAAAAAAACATGTTTGTATAGATAATTTTGTTTTGGTTTTTTTGGTGTGTTTTATTTATTTTTTTATTGGGTTTTTTGTGGTAGTAGGGTACTTGTGGTTGGGGTGGCGGGGGGGGGGGGTTGGGGCGTGGGCGTATTTAACTTTTCTTAGAAAACAATTGATCAGAGTATTGAATAGTTTGTCAATAACCACATGAAAGCACTTCTCGCAACAATACGCGTCAAACTGTTGATAGCTTAAGCCTTGTTTTTACGTTTCTTCTGTTTTGGTAGAGAAATTTTTCAAAGCAACCGTACCGGTCGTTGTCATTTGCGCTGCTATTTTAGCAGCGCACAGCGCTCTCATTTTAACTTAGTCACCCATCACCACACCGGTCGTTGCTATTCAACCCGGGAACATCTTGACACTTCTAGTACATAGTCACTGAAACTCAAAAAATTGGTCCGGTGGTACTGTCAAACGTGTCAAACCGAAAAAAAATCTAGCGTATCTTCTAAAGAGGTCGGAATGCAGATATTGTGTGCGATAAAAATGTTAATGCAAATTTTGTTACATTTTACGCTTGCAGTGAACATGGAACCAGTGGAAACATAAAAGTGTGTTGTACATAAAATACATCACGCACTGAAGGGAGGGAGAGGTATTAAATGTGACAATCGGTACAAATTTGGAATTGCTTCATATAAAACGTGTTTCATAGGGGAAGAGGGAGCCGATTAGCGTTTCCTAAGGAGAGCGGTCAATAATCAATTGCACAAGAGTTTCAAGGGATCGTTCAAACATGAAGTCCATTATTTTTGAACATTTGTTTGTTAGCCGTTTGAATATTTCTGAAAGTGAAATAACGTTTGGAAGGTAAAAGCGATTATTATATTGTTTGCCAAACCATTAATTTCAAGTTCTTTGTGTAGAGCCGATTTTTTTTTAAAAATGTAACGTGTAATCATGGATATTCCATTTAACAAATTAAGTCATGTCAACGGTTTTTCATTAAGTGTCACTGTGTCGAACTAGGTATTTATAAACAAGATATGCTCTTACCAGTCAAAATCTGGAAAATCTACTGCCGAAAACCGATTTGTCTCGAGAACTATATGAGATACCTTAAGTAAGAGGTATTTCACTGGATTCACAAAGTGATGCGCCATTCATCGTAATCTCATATATCTCGACATATCTCCTATACATTTAATTGAAACTCTGTAATTCTGTGCCATTTTCAACTCCCGCTCTCCCTCACGTAAAAAGATAATACATATGTGTATGAATTTTGACATCCGCTTCCTTCCAACGTAAATGTTAATCTTTTTCATGAAGTACTTCAGTAAAAAACAGCACAAAAATCATTGTTTAAACGGTTTCTATGGCCAATCAATAACTTTCAATTAATCTCAGATTTATTGGATACAATACACCGCGCGACATAATGTTAACAAAATACAACGCGGTGTAACACTTTCGAAACGCTGTGGTTGTATTTTTGCTCGGAGGAAAGCCGCGTGATTTTTTTATTTCATTTTTTATTTTTCTTATTAATATTATTATATCATTAAAAATAAAATCTTTTCTTTTGCTACGCTCGGCTGGTTGTTTCTTCCCCCACAACTCGCAACAAAACAAAAACATCCTCCTCAAAGAAACATCGCTGCATCTAGGACGACCGCAACCTTTATGTTGGGGGGGCGGCGCCATCTATCTTCTACTGTTATTTAGACGCAAATATATTTTTCTGTCGTGTGGTGGGGGGGGTCGTTGCTATTACAGTAATCATTCTTAGTTTCTGTTCTCCACACCGGAGACATCCAAATAAGTACCAGTTAAAATTAACTGAAAACAACAACAACAAATAGCAGTACGTTTTTAAACATTTAGCTAAGCTTTTAAATTAGAAATGGACAGTTTTTCGCACCTATCATCGGATTCAAGCGACGATGATCTGGACTTAATGAGCCGAATATTGACCCAGGCACAGTCTTTGTTTCCCGGAAAAGATAAGAAAGGGTTTGTGTGAGGAAGATGAAATTTAGAATAATTTAGTTTAGTTCTTATTTTTCATTTTAACTTATCATATACAATCAATTATTATTAAAGTAATTTTTTTTAGATATTTGCATTACTTTTAATGCTTATTATATTTCTAGGGTTATCTTACATTGAGATATTCTCTCCGGTCTCGCTCTCTTTCATTTGTTACAGCGCTATTATAAAACTTTCGAGGAATTCTTTAATACAGATCGATGCACAACAGTGCTGACTAGCATACTCTACAAATAGTAGAATGAAACCCGTATAGGTGATTGGAATATGAATAGTAATCAAAGAGAGTCTCTCAATGTTAGATTCGCTCTAATGAAAACAAACAAACCCTAGATTTATAATAAATTTAACAATTGCATTATTCAAATGAAAATATACATAATACATAATTGGCGCGCTGTACGCAATAAAAACATAATTAATTAGTAATGAAAATATTCAATTAAAATTAAGCAAAATTTGTTTTATTAAAAAGTAAACAACGATTGAATAATTTAAACGTATTTTTTTAAATATTTATTTCAAGTTATAATTGTTTATATTAAATATGTATAATAATAATTTTCATCAGGTATATTTTGTTTTTTATTTAGAACTGTAATATATTTACATTAAATTTGGGGGTTGCATTTAATTTTAGTTTTTAGTTCAATGAAATTAAGTTTAAATTTACTTACAAATATTCATTTAAATGTGTAATAAAAAATAATATTTTCAATTAATAGCTGTAAATAAAATAGATTACTACATTAATTTAGGCAGAAAAAATAATAATACAATAATACATTTCTTTTTCTTTTTTTTTTTAGATTAGCAAAACCAATAAGCACTGAATTAGCAAAATTATTTTTCAAATCATTATATATCAATATATTTTTTTAAATTATATAAACAAGTATAATAATTCAATTCAAATTGATTTTAATAACTATTCATAAGTTTTGATATTTTTGGAAATTTTGGAATTGGAATTGGAACTTAAATTAACGGATTCATTATATTTTCATTTAAGGAAAGATAAGTATTCAAAATAATTCATTTGAATTTTGTTTCTCAATAAAAATTATTTTATTTATTTATTGAATACGATTGAATTATGACACGAATCATTTTTACAATCACAACTTTTAAAATTGTTCAATTTTAATGTATAAATTTAAGGATAATGTTTGATATTTTTTTATGAGGAAGTCTTAAACTATTTAGTATTATTTATTAAAATGTATTATTTATTAGAAATGATACTAAATATACAAATTTGTATGAAATTACTAACCGCATTAATGAAAATCAAATTAATTAGGTTAATTGTTTATATTTTTTATACCAATTAATTTAACATTTAAAGTTATAATTGATTTTAGAATAATGAAAAATTTCTTCTTAATATTTTTTATTCAAATTATTATTTTTAATTATAGTTACTGAAACAAAATTAATTATTATCGTAATTTGTATAATTTAAATTGAATTAAGTTAATCACTCATAATTTTTAATTAATCTAAACAAATTATTTTATTTTCGTAAACATTTTTATTTTTATTTTATTTGACGGGTAAATATTTGTGTGGACTAGTTTATTAAACATTAATTAATGTGTTAATTTACTTTCAGTGATCAGTAATAATTAAAAATGGTATTTTGTATTATAAAAAATATGAAGTACAGGTGAAATTTGTATTAGCTACTGCGGTTAAACCAATTATGCAAAAATAAAATTTCTTTGTCATAAAATTTGTTTTAAATTAATTTACATAATTGTAAACTTATAAGGTTGAATTTTTAAATTTATTTACAAGATTATTTGAAAAAATAATTTAAACTCCTAACTTTTTACCATAAACTAGGACTAGATACTCTATTATTTATATTGAATATATAAATACAAAAGAATTAATAGTCATGCTCACAAAATTTAATAAAAATAATATTGTTATGTAATCTAATTAGAGGAATTTGATCTGTTATTGATCATTCACATTGGGCTTTACAAATCCTTACCCCATAATCAGCATTTATTATTGGATGGAAAAAATTCTTCATATTAAATGATATAAAATGTCAAGGTGTAATTTAAAGAAGAGATGTATTGCAATAAATTTACTTAAATGTATTTTTTTTTAAATAATAACAAACAGTATCAAACCCCCAAGTGACCCTTTTAACCAAATAGCAACCGTCTCACGCGCTGCTATCGCGCTGCTATATTCGAGCACCCGACGCTTCCCAAGAGCCTCGCTGCTATTTTGATACCGCTTTTATACTTATGACAGACATACAACGATGACCGTTGTACGAACTGTCAAATACTTTAATCCAGTTACCAAAAAACACGTATTAGACTAAAGGAGTACAACGCTGTACGTTGTATGTCTGTCCCAGGCATTAGCAGCGACCGGTGCGGTGTGAAGTAATGGTGTTGCGCTGCTAAAATAGGTTTAGTACCGCACCGGTACGGGTGCTCTAAGCAGTGAAAGCTAACAAACCGATTTCGAACAGTTTGGTGCTGGGTAAGTTCGAGGCACCTTTAAGTTTAGAAAATGAGTACAAGTTTTCGTTTAGGCTGCTCGCATCTCGTCCAGCTAATAATTTTTTACGACACTTTTGGTGGTTGATTTTGGAAGCTGCAGCTCCAGTGATATAGACTAGACCGTTTAGTTCCTTGGACGAGTAGTATGTTGTTATGGCTTTGAGAGGCTTGAATTTGAAGTTCAATGTTGTTGGTTCTCCATAATTTTCCTTTTCGCTTTCGTATCCCTGCACCAATACTTCCGAATCATCTGGCTCGCAATTAGTTCCTTCCGAAATTTTCTCATTTGCCGAAATAGCAGCATATTTGAATGCTGCCCCGAATTGATATGCATTTGGTGCATCGCTTCGACCGCAACGTCTTCTTGACTCCGAGAAAAAAAATTCTCGAGACAGTCTTGAGAAACATCACGCATGTTGAGTTCATCGAAATCAAACTCATCCGCTAATTTGTTCCAAAGCAGAGGAAGCCCATGTATATTTACTCGAAATCCTTCAATGTAGTTCGGCTACATTGTCAGTCCTTTTGATTTGTTTGAAGCCTGGAAATGATACATATACACTTAATCTGGTTTAATGCGTATTCATGCGTATTGTTTTGGATTCAGACCTATTGCAGCATGTTCAATATAACCATATATTTTTCATATATTAAACAAGTTGCAATCAAATAATCAGCAGCATGCAATAAATGTCAGCTATTTGCTAAGCATTTTAAAAGTACCTTCAATGACATCCCTGCCACTTCCGTTCAAATAGCATCCGCGACTCAGTACACCCCAAGTAATGCTTTTGATTTTCATGCATTTATTATTGACGAACACGCCGTCCTGTCGGCCCCCAAAAAGCTGAAAATTTTGTTTACTGCTGGTCCGGATGGGATTCCGTCGTCCATTGTGAAAACTTCTTCACCCCTGTTGGCGTACTGTTGGCGGGGGTTTTCCGGTGTTCGGTGCAAGGAAGGTTGTTTGGGGGGGGGGGGAATTTTTCTCTCTTGTTTCTCTATAAAAGGGGAGGGAGACAGACGGAAGGAAACAAACAGGGGGGGTTTTCATCTCTTTTTTCTTGCTTTATTGTAATCAATATCATCATAAACTATTCTCTATTCTACTCAACAAAAACATATAATACGGCGCGCCAGGGTTTCTTCCCGAAACGATCTGTTGCTACGAATTTAACCGAGTTCGTTTCACTTTGTGTTCGCACAATGGACGCTGGTGGTCAAATCGATGCTGTTTACACAGATTTGAAAGCAGCATTTGACCGTGTGGACCATGGCATTTTGCTGGCAAAGCTAAAAAAACTTGGTGTTTCTTCCCCTTTGGCGTGCTGGTTCGAATCATACCTAAAGAATCGCCTGCTCTGCGTGAAAATCGGATCATCGCTCTCGGAAAGTTTCACCAATACCTCCGGTGTTCCACAAGGCAGCAACCTCGGACCCCTCTTGTTTACGCTGTTCATCAATGAACTCTCTCATCTCCTACCTCCAGGGTGTAGATTATTTTATGCGGATGACGTAAAAATGTTCATGACAATCAACAGTCTTGAGGACTGTGAATACCTGCAATCACGTGTAGATGATATGGCGATGTGGTGCTCTTTAAATTTTCTGACACTTTGCATCAATAAATGCATGGTTATTTCATTTAACCGAAAGCGCAAGCCGATTAAATTCGATTATCGTATATCTGATAACGTACTTCAACGTGTAAGGCAGGTCAAAGACTTAGGAGTAACTCTCGATCAAGAGATGACGTTCAGGCCACACTACCACGAAGTAATAGCGAAGGCAAACCGGCAACTTGGATTTATTTTCAAAATATCTGAAGACTTCCGAGACCCTCTGTGTCTGAAATCATTGTACTGTTCGTTGGTGCGCTCAATACTAGAAAATAGTGTCGTTATCTGGAGTCCTTATCAACGTTGCTGGATTGCGAGGCTGGAGTCTGTTCAGCGTAGGTTTGTTCGATACGCACTACGCCACCTACCATGGCGGGACGCGTCAAACCTTCCTGCCTATGAAGATCGGTGTCGGTTGCTTGGAATCGATACGTTAGAACGAAGGAGGCGTAGAGTTCAAGCTATTTTTGTGGCTAAGGTGATCACCGGTGAAATTGACTCTCCGGAACTTCTCAATCAATTGTGCTTCTATGCCCCTGAACGAGCGATACGACAACGAAACTTTTTGCACCTTGCGCCTCGTAATCATCTTTATGGTATGAACGAACCCCTGCGTGCTGCTGCCGATGCGTTTAATAGTGTTTATTCCTTGTTCGATTTTAATATGCCATTGACTACTTTTATAAGAAGACTATTTTAATGCTAGCGTTAACTGATTTATTCATGTAGACAAACATATGTCAGATGAAATTTATAACAACAAATAAACAAATAAACAAATAAACAAATAAACAAATCAAACGTGGTCTAAATACGTGACTAGATATAGGAGTAACAAATGCTTTGGAAAGGGCAAAAATTATGTAAAAAAAAGTGTATGAATTTTAAAAATTATTTTTTGGGTACGTTTTAAACCCCCCTCCTCTAGAAGGGGGAAAAGAATTTTTTTGGAGGAGGAACACGAAGTTATATTTGGTATTATATAGTTGTGGGATTTTTGTTGAAAAAGACAATCACGGAAAAGAGAATAGATTTTTTTTGTGTTTTAGTATAATGAGGGAGGAGTTGGGAGTGTGGTGTTTTGTTTGTTATTCATACTAATGTATGTTGTGGGTTGGATGGAAAATTAAAAAAAATAAAAAAATATGAGTATTGGGGAAATTAAAAAATTTTTTTTAATATTTTTTGTTGTAGGGTGGGGTAAAGAAAAATAAGAAAAAAAAAGAAAGTTGATTGGGGGGGGGTGGGGGGGTGTATGGGTTGGTGAAAGAAAGAAAAAGAAAAATTATAAAATTTAAAAAAACGGCTTACCATCGTAAAAAATTGTTAGCTTAATCAGCGGTTGGATAGTCATGAAGGAAATTAATATATTTTTTGGCTCAGGAAGTACTAGCACATCGGTCCCAAGCTTAATCCTAAGTAAATCAAAGAAAATCATCATTTTAGAATGAATTATAATATTTTGTTTTATAAATATATTATAAGTGTTTTGCAAAATATGTCACGTTCTGAGCTGTTTGAATTATTCATATTTTATAAGATCAATGGACCAAACCAGTTTTCTCTGACTATGATTAAGCTAAAAATACTATTCCTAATAGTTGTTCGTAAAAAAACATCGTTCTATACATTTATAAAACATAAAAAGGACAAGATTTTATAGATAGTATAAAACACTGTTGAAATAACATTACATCAACCATGTTTTGCAAAACATATTTTGTGACATAAGGATGGATTTGTTGTACATGATTGTGGTTTCATTCACTTTTCAATCATTGGAATTGGTATAGTAAAGAAGCAACAAACCTTTCACGCCAAGGATTAGGGTTCGAATCCCATTCCTGGCGCTGTTTTATTTTTGTATGAGGTTTTATTTTTTTTCACCTTTTGTTTTATAAGGCTGCACATTTTGTGCTTTTTACGTCATATTAAAGTATGAAATGAAGTTAATTGCTTATTAATTGCATGTATTTATCATTGGACAGTATTTTCAACTTGTTTATAACAAGCTGTGTTGCTTGCGATGATTCGCTCCTAATAACGTAACTCACACCAATACACCCTCAAATATTCTGTCAAAACAACATAGAGAATCAAAACAAAAACAAAGATACTAGGTACTGAAAAGCGCAAGAGTGCATGGCAAGGTGCAGACTGCAAGGTTTACTTCGGAACTAGGGATTCTACAACAGTTAACCAATTTCAAATCGCTAGTTACACATTGATTGTTGGCTAAATGGGAAGCGGAAAATGAAGCTGTCACTCAACAAGCTAATTAATATGAATTTTTTTATTGGATTGTTTTTTTATCCTGCTTTATAAGAAAACAATAGCCTACCACATCACAAAATGTTTCAAACGAAAGAGAAATTGGGACCGATTACCCAAGACATACATCTCCGTCCGAAGACAATTGACCTGAAGACGATGACAGCGAAATGGAAGATTTTCAGGAAAGTGATGATGACTCATTAGATTATTGATATTCATCATTTGAAATAGATAAATATAGTGCTGCATTGGATCAAATGGATTTGAATGAGTGCATTAGGTTTTGGGCCCGCAAAACTAATTAATCACACGAATCCAAAAATCTAATATTGGTGATTAACGCTAATTGAAATCAGATTAAAACTACGATTGAATCTATTGTAAAACAGCATATAAAAAAATAGTAGATACTAAAGGCTATATTGTTCTCAACAATAAGGTAACATTTAAAATTATTGTTTTTCACTATAGAATCTATTGTTGATGACGATTTTACAATAGAAATGCAGGGTTGTTATGTATCGTAACAATTAAACAATCAAGTGTTTCTCGAACAGTTTCAAACAAAAACCATTTATTTTATTGTCTTTTTCTTGGTAAAATTTTCGTTACAATAGACTTTATTGTTTATAAATTATACTGATAATAGTGTCGTTTTAGTAGAAGTATACATGAACAGTATACCCGAAAAAAAAATTCTCATAGGTTTACAATTAAATCTATTGTAACCATACAATAGAATCTATGGTATCTACAATTAATAGTATTGTTCACAACGATAAGATGACAAAAGGAGTTATTGCTTTACAATAGAATCTAATGTAAATTGAGATATCTACAATAGAATAGGGGGGTTGTTATGTATCATAACTATAGAAAAAATCATTTTTTTTCCGAACACATTT
>JAHHFK020003678.1:0-156064 GCA_024533555.2 Aedes koreicus
TATTCCTCCAATAATGTTGTATACTTAAGTAACGTACAAGAGTTTCTTAATACCTACATGCAAAAATTCAAGCAAAACGCTTGCGTTTGGCCGACTTTTGAATCGAAACTGCTTAAATTTCATGAGTTTCTGCAGACATTTCAAAACTATTTTTCGCTTTTGTCTTTTTCGTAGCACTAACTAAGCATTGCAGCGAATACAATACCTTGTACTTCATAAACGTTGGAAACAGACATCACACTGACGTCTATCTTTGTCAATCTTGACAATTCAAGATGTGTTCAAAAATTACGATACATGAAATGAAAAGGACCGAGGGTCGATCACAAATTACTTTTGCGATTTCTGAAAAGCACACGAGTAGGTAATCGTTTATCGTTGGTATAAGTACTCGTTGTTGCACCTAACCGGTTGACTTAAATTGCCAGGCTGCTTAGCTGCCGCTGGCTGAGGACTAGCTCACAACGGCAGATTGTTTGTTCAACACCTCGTCGTACCCGTAACGCTGGTAGATCACATTTTTTTAGTGCGTTACGAGGTACCAGATCTATCATTGAACTCTAGTCCGAAAAACTACGGAACATATTTGTTTTTGTAGCCAAAGGATGATTTCTTATTACATTTTTTGTCTTGTTAAAAGTGACAATACTTGGATTGAACCACCGAGAAGGAGCTTGAAATAAGGTAAGCATAGTAAGTCTTTATTTATGTGAATTTTCGTTTTCTAGATATGATGTGGTTTGGACATTTTTCATTGTTTAAGACCTCTCTCTTCACTTTGTACACAACTCTTCTAGTTGCTCGGAAAACAACCTGAAGGAAATACAAGTAGGCCATTTTCTTTAGTGCATAATTAAGATTGACATCCTATTCTACTCACAGTGCTTGTGATCATTTCTAGTCTTTATACTCGTACAGAAACAGAAAGCATCGAAAAAATAAATCATCTTCCAATAGAGGACACCAATGACAAGAGAAAGTATTGTGCATTCTTGCTTTCTCCCTTATATGTGTCGCATGAGCAATACACCGTGGCCAACGGTCCCAGTGAAGTGGTCACACATGTTTTTGGTGGTCCGAAACTTTCACCATATAAAATGTGCACCCCGCCTGCAGACCCATTTGCTCTTCACACAGTACATAGAACCACTTTGAACTGTCAATTTCCTGAAAAACTATCCCGATTCCCCGTTGACGACTGCTCAAAGCGGGTTTGAAATTTTTCCAACTTTTCCCATACTGACAGAATGTGGCAGCAAAAGCGGAGAACTGATCCCGGTAGTGACCAAATCCGGTTTGTCAAACATTGGTGGTGCTGCATGCATCAAAGTTTGACACCGATTTCGTTTCACACCCCTGGAGGCAGAGAGAGGCAATGTGTCAATTGGCATGCAAGTGATCCCGACACATTCGGTTTAATTGATAGTTAGAAGTGGTCGATTGTGAGGTGGGGGATAAGTTAGAGGGTCCCAACATAGACTAACTGTCTCCAACGGCTGATTGTGAGTGTGAGGAAGTAGTGGGGGAGTTAGTTTGGGAATATGCGCACTCGTGAAAGTTTATCAAACATATTTTATTGCAAAAGTTGAGCACAAACTAACACGGCACTGATGTGGAGCTCAGCATATTGGGTTCTACTCGAAGCTTCCCAATGTTCGACATCAACTGGATGAGCGTTCGTTTTATGTAGTGAATGTGTGACGATTTGTATTATGCATTGCCATTAGCACGGTGATGAATTATTTGGATAATTTATCTTGTTTTAATTTGTCCCTGTTGGAACACGTCGCTCATTAACTGTGACTAGATTGAGAGTAGAAAACATCATTATATGAACGACAGCTGGTAACCGTTCGTTGCCTCTTGTTTTTAGAATCATGCTAGATTCACAACATCTCCCATACAAACCTCATTGATGATGATGCTGATGGTAAACTTTTCGGCAGTCATAACATCATCGATAGATACTTATTCCCTCCCCGGCTTTTCTACAGTTCCTTCACCGGCAGCAGCAGTGCAGTTGTGTTAGCCAAGTGCATAGAAGGAAAGTTTTCTTTACAACCGGCACTAAAACTATTGTTGATCTAGCCCCGGACTGCAATTTGCATACACATACAGCTCCCATAGTAGAGTTTCGAATAATTCGCGCAAAGCGAGCTCGAATAAAACGGGGAGTAGAACTTTTCCACTTAGTGCATGTTTGCATCGTCGTTCAACAGTAGGTATTCAGAGTACGGTGCGTCGGCGGTACAGAGTAGCAGATAAAGTGAATCCATTGCGCCAAGATGTGGCGTGGGAGAAGATACGGCAGCTTGGAGCCTTACTCTCGATCGGATTGGAGAGGAGAATATTGATGGGCGTTGGAACAGAAATACAATTGTTCTTCTTTCATGGTGGATTTTGTTTCTAGAATATACTGTGCAAGGGAAGGTCATGGTTGTGGCAACCTTTGTTTGAAAGTAATTTCGAGTATTTTGTAACACGAACAGAGTTATTTCATTCTTCCAACTAGTTGAAAAACATACTTTGAAGAGGTCAAGTAAATTTTTGTTATTTGAAAGTCATTGGAAAATTTACTTTTTCGAGGCAAGTTAAGCAGGTTCCAGCGTATTATGAGTATTTCTTCAACGTCGTTCACTCATCTGAAGTTATTGTTTGTTTATATTTATTTGCTCCTCCTAGAATTATAAGGCTAAAATGCTTAGAGAGAAGAAGAGCTGAAATGGTTGTTTTGTTTGATTAACGAATGTATTGAAAAATGGATTCATCTTTGTATCGCCAATAGACAGACAAAAAAATTGACAGCGTTATCAGTAGATTTTCTGCAGCCATGGCGAAAACAGTCAAGTAACTACACTTGATGGTTTGTTCGTACTGCCAGCTCCACCTCAGACCGAAAAAGTTGGACATCGTGAGGCACAGGATATAGTCGACCCGGCATTAGCAACATTCTCCCCATGTGGAGAAGCGATGAACGGAATCCTTAATTTGTTGCGTCACTGTAAAGTGCAACAAAAGCTGAAAATTGAGGGAAAGGTGGCCTTATAATTCTACGCGTTAGGCCGAGAGTTTGGTGGCACGGGCCAAGTTGCGAAGAATTGCCTGAGCAAGATGAACCTTATTATGCGGAAGCGTCAGTTGGGGTTGGTCATGTCTGAGCAGCAGGAAACCCCCAGAAAGAACGGCTAAAGGTGCTGGAGAAAATATCTTTCCGGTGAGCCGTGACGTCATGGGTATAATAGGTGACGAGACCTACTTGACGCTGAACTGGCATTGGATCGGGCACCCCACCAAAGAGGTAAGCGTTGACGTTATATACATTTCCCACAAGAAGTTTCCCGAAGAAGGCACTTCTGTGGCAGACGATCAGTGAGGAGAGAATGCCTAAGCCTCCGAACGGAGAGATACAGTATACAATGCCTGCCGAAAGTTGCAGCCTTCATTAAGAAGTATCACCTTACCTCGACCCATTATGCTGAACGATAATTGGAGGAGATGAACTGGCTGAAGATAAACGTTGTATCAAAGACCACCAACCCTCCCAACTTCCCCAGCTGCGCCTGACAATAATTGTTTGCGTGAACTTCAAACGGAGGATCAGCTCCAATAACCTGGTGGCATATATGGAGGAACAAAAAGAACTGAAGAACATGCCGACATCCATGTTTTCATTGGTTGTTGCTTGGAATCGCTTGCAAATGTGGGCGCCCAGGAAGGGGATTTGTATGACAGATAAATTTAACGATGATTTTTTTCCATTTAGTACGTCAGAGTACCCTTTCGAGTTGGCAAGCCGATTGGGACACCGGAAATCAAGGACGGCTGTTACATTCCATCATTCCTATTTTAAGGTTCTGCACGTTAGTCGCTATTCATCCGTATGATAAATAGGCTTCTGACGAACCACTACCAGTTAGATGCACATCTTTATCGAATGAACCTCGTGAACAGCAATCTTTGCTGGTGAGGAAACGGTTATGACGACATCGATCACGCTGTCTGGCAATGTACAGATAATGACACCACCAGAACGCGACTTTTGAATACTCTACAGGCCCAAGGGAGACAACCTTATGTTATTATAAGAATTTTTTTGGGATCTCACGACCTTTGTTATATGCGTAATATGCGTTTTATATTTATATGCGCTTCTCCAAATGTCTAGTATAAGAGTTTAATCTGTTTGTTTTTGACGTAGGACTTACTATTCTTGTATAGGGGCACCGTTCTAAAATTTCTGAAATCGCAAGCGATACGCGGGTTTGGAGACTTTGAACGATAATATCTCCTCTCTGGCCCACAGAAATTGTACGATAAGTATTTCATTCGCAAGATAGAACATCAAAGCTGAATCTCTGTTGCAAACTTAATTCATAATGTTTGTTTAAACTAATTAAAATGTACTTAAAAGAAAAATGTCTAAACGCACAAAACTATTGGTCGAAAATGACATCATATTTGTGCCACGCTCTGATTGGTTCATACTGCCACAGTTACCGTGCCAGCGATTATCAAACATGTGGAGACGACCGACCAATCATCAGTTCGCACTCTGCATCCGTATGCGACAGACGTGTTTGCGGAGCACGTTGGTAGTAAACGCCACCCGTGAAAACAGGAAGACCAGAACCATCTCACGTCTCCTGCAGCTGGCCATCCGCAACGACGAGGACCACGTAAACAACTAAAATCCGTCCTTTTCAGGGCGACCAAATCAATTTGCCAACTTAAGAAGAGTATGTTTCATTGAAATTTCTCTTGAGCTCATCGAAATTTTCATTACCACGCATCGGCTCAACATGGCGTTGCTTAAAAAGCGACGTCCCAGAGAAAACAGCCAAAATGTTGAATTAGTATCCATATATAAATCACTGTTCGCCATGTTAACACTAGCAAGCACGTTGGACATTCAATAAACGAAATATTAACAGTAAATTCAAGCCGAACAGCAACACAGCAGACCGATTATGTGTTTCACATATTCAGTGTAGGGGGTGAGTTAGTTTCGTTGTAGTTCTTGCTGTACATAGGTTCATAATGGATTAGTTGCAGATAATAGATTAGGTTAGTTGCAGGTAGTTTTAAAGTGTGAGTTATAATTTTTCTGACCAATATTTATAAACTCTATTGTTTTGCAGTTTCAGAAGCAAGTGTGTCTAAATCTCAACTCTCTTTGGATGGGGTTTTGAGGCCCTGAAAAAGGCCGTTTTTCTGTTGCCTGAGTTGAAAAGATGCAAATTTAACCTCGGAAACCCCTGTCGCTCTAATGAAAACTAATGATTTAATTTCCACGCTGGTGTCTGTCGTAACAACTGAGGCCCGTCCCCTTTTGTAAAATTTGATTCGCATTTCCTTCGTTAGTACCCCCTTCCTGTCATGTTATGGTACCAGCGTCAGCGCGGCGGCCCTTGATTGCAACCATTCAGCCCCTTTGACAAAGTAAGAGCAATGGAATAGAAACCCTACAGTTAGTTCACTTGGCGAGGAATTCAGGGTATAGGAATGAAGCAAATGGACATATTTTCCACCAAGCTATGTGCAACCTGTCGCTATCACACACTTGCTAGACCTGTGCGCCTATCTGTTTTGAATCGGCGGCGGCGTGTATGGTATTTTTAAACGGGCGGCGGCGGCGGCGGCGTGGATCAGTGCGGACATAAATTATCCCCTCAACATTTCCTTATGCTTATCCCTTTTAACTGTTTGGCTTTCTCGTGCACTGTAAAGACTATAGGATCACGCAAAGTCTTATATTTTGATAGAAGACCCGGATATCCATAGAGTAATATGACTCAGGTCAATGAATTGACGTGTGTATGTGTGTATCTAAATGTAAGTGCGGACAAAGATATGACACTTAACATTAAAGAATTTGTTCATAACAAGTCGACGGGGAATTCGTCTTATGTCTTTATTATTAAACTTACCCAAAACTGTTTTTTCGGCGTTCAGAGTTCAATTGCCAAGAGACGCTCTGCACATTTCGTAATTGTCGTGTTCGAAAATTGTTTAGTTTAGATCTTCACGAGGATGGCGAGTCAAGTTCAGCGCTGGCAGAAATCGAATACGATTTCACGGGGAATCTATTTATAATAAATTAACGAATGATGATGTATTCAATAAATAATATTTTACTAGAGACATATTACTACAGAAAAGTAGATTATAAGGCTCTGATAAGACATTTTATTAAATTTGAACCCTGATTTTTAAAGTACCGTAGAATAGAATTTTTATCTTGTAATATAAAAAACGCAATGGATGGATCTAACGAATTAAAATGTACTTAAAAGAAAAATGTCTAAACGCATCAATTGCAATAAAACTTAAAACTGCAATAATTCATTTATTCTGAATATCTACAAATTGAATAATCTAATGTATTCAAATAAAAATAAAATTTAATATTTAATCTTAAAATCCTAATATCCAGTTCTATCCAGTTCCAGTAAACTAAAAGTCGAAAAATCTAAAAATCTAAAAATCTAAATATCTAAAAATCTAAAAATCTAAAAATCTAAAAATCTAAAAATCTAAAAATCTAAAAATCTATAAAACTAAAAATCTAAAAATCTAAAAATCTAAATATCTAAAAATCTAAAACCTAAAAATCTAAAAATCTAAAAATCTAAAAATCTAAAAATCTAAAAATCTAAAAATCTAAAAATCTAAAAATCTAAAAATCTAAAAATCTAAAAATCTAAAAATCTAAAAATCTAAAAATCTAAAAATCTAAAAATCTAAAAATCTAAAAATCTAAAAATCCAAATGTATTGTGCCGTTTACATCAAAAAATCTTAAAATCTAAAAAGCCAAAAATACAAAATTCTATAAATCTAAAATTCTTAAAATCTAAAAATCTAAAAATCTAAAAATCTAAAAATCTAAAAATCTAAAAATCTAAAAATCTAAAAATCTAAAAATCTAAAAATCTAAAAATCTAATTATCTAAAAAAACCAAAAATCTCAAAATTAAAAAATCATAATATCAAAGGTTTAAAAATCTATTATATTCAAAATCAATCAAATTTTCTAAATCAAAATCTAATCTAATCAAACAAATCAAATCAAAATCTAAAATTTAAATTAAAATTTCAAAATCTTAATTTCGGAAAATCGAAAAATCTATATATATATATCTAAAAATTTAAAATCTAAAAATCTAAAAATCTAAAAATCTAAAAATCTAAAAATCTAAAAATCTAAAAATCTAAAAATCTAAAAATCTAAAAATCTAAAAATCTAAAAATCTAAAAATCTAAAAATCTAAAAATCCAAATATCTAAAAATCTAAAAATCTAGAAATCTAAAAATCTAATAATCTAAAAATTTAAAAATCTAAAAATCTAAAAATTTAAAAATCTAAAAATCTAAAAATCTAAAAATCTAAAAATCTAAAAATCTAAAAATCTAAAAATCTAAAAATCTAAAAATCTAAAAATCTAAAAATCTAAAAATCTAAAAATCTAAGAATCTAAAAATCTAAAAATCTAAAAATCTAAAAATCTAAAAATCTAAAAATCTAAAAATCTAGAAATCTAAAAATCTAAAAATCTAAAAATCTAAAAATCTAAAAATCTAAAAATCTAAAAATCTAAAAATCTAAAAATCTAAAAATCTAAAAATCTAAAAATCTAAAAATCTAAAAATCTAAAAATCTAAAAATCTAAAAATCTAAAAATCTAAAAATCTAAAAATCTAAAAATCTAAAAATCTAAAAATCTAAAAATCTAAAAATCTAAAAATCTAAAAATCTAAAAATCTAAAAATCTAAAAATCTAAAAATCTAAAAATCTAAAAATCTAAAAATCTAAAAATCTAAAAATCTAAAAATCTAAAAATCTAAAAATCTAAAAATCTAAAAATCTAAAAATCTAAAAATCTAAAAATCTAAAAATCTAAAAATCTAAAAATCTAAAAATCTAAAAATCTAAAAATCTAAAAATCTAAAAATCTAAAAATCTAAAAAAATCTAAAAATCTAAAAATCTAAAAATCTAAAAATCTAAAAATCTAAAAATCTAAAAATCTAAAAATCTAAAAATCTAAAAATCTAAAAATCTAAAAATCTAAAAATCTAAAAATCTAAAAATCTAAAAATCTAAAAATCTAAAAATCTAAAAATCTAAAAATCTAAAAATCTAAAAATCTAAAAATCTAAAAATCTAAAAATCTAAAAATCTAAAAATCTAAAAATCTAAAAATCTAAAAATCTAAAAATCTAAAAATCTAAAAATCTAAAAATCTAAAAATCTAAAAATCTAAAAATCTAAAAATCTAAAAATCTAAAAATCTAAAAATCTAAAAATCTAAAAATCTAAAAATCTAAAAATCTAAAAATCTAAAAATCTAAAAATCTAAAAATCTAAAAATCTAAAAATCTAAAAATCTAAAAATCTAAAAAAAAAAATCTAAAAATCTAAAAATCTAAAAATCTAAAAATCTAAAAATCTAAAAATCTAAAAATCTAAAAATCTAAAAATCTAAAAAAAAATCTAAAAATCTAAAAATCTAAAAATCTAAAAATCTAAAAATCTAAAAATCTAAAAATCTAAAAATCTAAAAATCTAAAAATCTAAAAATCTAAAAATCTAAAAAATTCCAAACGTATTGTGCCGTTTACATCAAAAAATCTAAAAATCTAAAAAGCCAAAAATACAAAAATCTATAAATCTAAAATACCTAACATCTAAAAATCTAAAAATCTAAAAATCTAAAAATCTAAAAATCTAAAAATCTAAAAATCTAAAAATCTAAAAATCTAAAAATCTAAAAATCTAATTATCTAAAAAAACCAAAAATCTCAAAATTAAAAAATCATAATATCGGTTTAAAAATTTAAAATTTCAAAATCTTAATTTCGAAAAATCGAAAAATCTATATATATATATATATATATATAAGAGCCTGAAGATCCCAAAAATTATAGAATATAAATGTTCTTGTAACAAAATGTCTTCATATCTGGAAAAAAAACTCAAAATTTGAAAAATAAAAAAAAATATTGAAGTTTAGTTATCTTATAATACAACATCCTGAGACTTAAAAAAAAAAAATGAAACATGGCCACTACATTCCTCTATTGACACTTGACATTGAATATTTTGGCGGGTCCTTCCTTAGCTCAGTCGGTAAAGGCGCGGCTACAAAGCAACACCATGCTGGAGGTGGCTGGATTCGATTCCCGGTCTGGTCTAGGGCATAGGGTATGATGGTTGTTGCTACACAATCATACTTATGCAAAAATGGTACCTGCATTGAAAGCTCTTTATTAATAACTGTGGAAGTGCATTTAGAACACTTAGTTGAGAGCAAGCAATAAGTTAATGGCGAAAGCAATAAGCTTGAAACGCTAGGAAAGAAGAAAGAATCTTCTGGCAAGATATGAGCGCAAACAGTTTTAGAAAACCCCCTGATAATAATAGAAGAAAACCCTCCAAAGCCATGATTTCTTCTATCTTAAAATCAGACAATACAAAAATAAAAACAAATATTTAAAATGTTGAGATTAAAAAATGTTGGTATCTTAAACTATCATAACCTTAAAAACTAAATATTAAAAAAATCCAAATTGCTTTAAATTTCATATATAAAGGAGCTTAAAGAAAGTTAAATCAATTATTAAAAAGTTCAAATTAAGAGCAGTGATATAGGTCGAACTATCAATATTTTTACATCATTACTACAATTACGTATGAAAAAGAATCCATTGTGTACTGATTTACCGGTTAATTCAGTGGTTAGCCAAGTTATTTGATTCGAGATTTGTCACGTTAAAATAAAAACAATGTCTTCCCGACGATGGTTTCATTCGGCAAATGTTTTGCTTATAAGATCTTTCGGTGATATTAATGTCGAGATATATTAAATCTAATAAACACCCCATATTTATACAGTCTTGACTATTCAGTGCAAAAATCTGGTATGTCCAATTACTATTAACTTACACTGATCGTTATAGATGGTTTTTGAACTTTTTCACACCTGACCAAATGCTATCAAGTGTGGAAATAAGCTCCTGTTCAGACTACGAGCTATATTACTTGATATAACGAATCTTGATATGCGACGTCAGATGTATTATTTCCAGTGAAAACTAGATGTACGAACATTGATATCAAGCTACTTTATATCAAGTGATATAGCTCGTAGTCTTCCAAATGTAATGTGCCGTCCAGACTACAAATTATGAAATTCCATTCAACAAATTTACCGATTCGTTAAACATGAAGAAAATGTGAAAGTTTATATTGTCAGATTTCTAAACTTTGCCCTACCATATTTAATACATTTCTTAAGCATATATAGATAATTGTGTTTTATTCGCCAGTATTGACTACAAGTTTAGTTTATTTCTCAATTAATGGTAGTCTCATACCACGGGATGTTTTTTCGTTGGATTTTAATCCCAGTGCATGTTAAATGTGGCCGGATTTCTTTATTTTTCGTGTCGAAATTCCGTCAATCTCACCCCTTTTAAATTACATTCGAACAAAATCCTTGGATAAGATTCCCGAGAGGGTAGGCTACCTTAACCATTTTTAATTTCAGGACAGTTGGAGTTTTGAATAAGAAAAAAGTACACATAGGAATGCAGCCTGACATTACTTTCTGTACCTGAGAGATTCTGAGAAAAAATCATCAATTTCATTATCAATAAAACTTACTTGCCGAATGTTAACGACCTATCGATAGCAGGATCGTTCTCAATATCTCGATCCCTGTCTTCGTGCAAATTAAAACCAGCCTTTTGTTTTGCTTCGATTAGACATGCATTGCAAAACACTTTGTCAGGAAGCAGATGATGAGTAAAACAATTTTTGACATATTTTAGTGCACCAATTTTTTTTCACACATCGCTGGTTCGATTACCATTATTTGTGGTATCAATATGTACACTCGCGATAGAAATTTTCTGGACCTTTAGGTGGACATTTTATTATATTTGAATTGAAACTCACTCGCGAAATTGCTGAAAGTCGAAACACGATAATGTACACTGCAGTTGCTAGAACGAAACGACAAAACTGATCACTGTCTCATACGCACCCCTCTGGATGGCACATCGCATCGAGATGTCATCATTTGTAATAAAAGCAGATTTTTAAAGGGCTAATGAACATAACTGAAGGGATGCAAACGCGATGAAAAATTTCATCGGCGTGCCTCAAATTGCCCGGCGGCGCACCGGTCGAAAATAGTGGCGGTGGCGCACAGATCTAACACTTGCATGGCTTTGTTTATTTCATAAAACGCTTTGTCGATGATCAGTGAGAACAAAAATAGAACACTTGACGGCGGCATTACAACAGTAGCCAATAGCGTGGCACCATTTTGTGCTATCGACTCATCAATATTGTATATTGATATGTTGATGATGATTGAATAAGGATCCTACAGCGATAAATTTGTTTCGAGCTATTTTTGCTTGCCAGTCGCTTGCACACACTAGCATGGCTTCATTTGTACCATAAAACGCTTTGTGGATCAAAATGGGCAAAATTGCCATTTCTGAATCATGCGGATTTCTCAAGATATGATTGCAAAAACTGCAATTGCATTCTTTTGCCACCTTCTCAACTTTTGGAAACTTATAAGAACATTTCAATCGCGAACCATGTTCCCGCCGTCCTTTAGTTGGCAACACAGGACCCTTTTAACACTAGCAAGTACGTTGGACATTCAACAAACAAATTATCATTAAAAATAATAAATACTTTCACACTCAAAATCATGTTCCGAGTGCTACATTTACAACAGCTTCTAGAATATATTTGATAACCTCAAATCTATGCCCGTAATGCATTAAAAAATACCCACTTTATACTGAGATTTGAAATCCTGAAATAACAACATCAGACCTATTTTGAACTGACTAGTTGGTTTTTTTATCTGACTAGTTGGATTTATTGAGTCAACCAATCCTGTTTTCTAGTACTCATCATTGTAGGTCTTATATCGACCTGTCCGACATAGGAAACTTCCATTTTTGTCAATCTTTTAACTGTTAGTTTGGACCGTTCGTGAACAAACAACTGTTTCCAGTTCTATATAAAATATGGAAGACTCCCCGGCATGAATAGATTATCTACACGCAAGGAAAAAAAATTGTGAGCTCATAAAATCAGCTCTGATGAAAAAATAAAACGAACAAAAAAGAATTTCCGAATCCTGGTCACGTCCGGTGAATGATTTTCCCATCCCGCTATTCTCATTACTGTTTGCTCGCTTAGTCATCGACGTCAGCCACCGTCCATCCGGCAGTATCAAACCCATGTGACCCCTTCATCTTCTGCTTATTTTTCTTCAACAACATCTGTAACCCTTGTTGAACTCCCTGCCGCCATCATCGCAGTTCGTGATCGCCAAAATTGAAAAATAAATTCACCTTCAAAGGTTCCGATGCGCGGGTGGGTCTCTCGAGGATTCCATTATTTCCTTCAGCGCGTTGTCGGTCTGATGATCTTCACCTCCAAACCAACAGCAGAATGAAGCCACTTGAGGTGACGCGTGGCAAGTGGTTTTCCACCGAAAATGAGAATCCCGTTTTTCTTTCAACCCTCAAGCAATCCGATGTCCGCGTGATGGAATCCTAATGGAGCACGGTTGATCTGAACAAGGGGTGTTTCTGTGAGTAAGTTGTGGATGGAAAGTTGTTTGGATTTGGCAGATCCCTTGTTCGGATGTGATTAGCAGAGATAATTGATTTCATTCGAAAATTTTCAACAACCACCGCTGTGATTGCTTGCGAAGCACTTGCCGGGTCTGGTGCAAGGAGCTAGGAGTGTGAAGAGCCTTCTCTGGCTGTGGTTTAATTTTGATATCGCAACTGGAAGAACGGTGGCATGATAATTGCAGATCTCTTGATGCTCGATTGCCATTTTGCCATTTACTGTTTGCATTCATGTAACACCTTCATAGTGAGTGGTTTAACGACACGTATTAACAATGTTATATTATGATGTGTTAGTGTATTTATAGCTCACCACTACTTCCTCAGCCAATATGTTTCTTCTTTTTGCAATTCTATTCCAATACATTATTAGAAGTTCGCTCAAATTGAATAGTAATATACCTTTTTATAAATTCTACCTGCAGACTAAGCCTAACTACCTTCTCGAAACATCATCAATCTTAGTCCGATTTCGGTTTCACATACGTTCTTTTAATCAAGCCCTTTTTGGATATGCAAATTTTTCCACCGTCTGCATGTATCAATCTTGCATCTTTGCCTGGTCCCAAAAAGGGGATTAGCAGACCAACGATGAATATACTTTTTACCCACGTTCCACGTTTCTGCATCCAAGTTTCAATATAAATACGATATGCATTGGTAATCTCCTATTTCCCAACTCCTCCGTCCTCGCAATTCCGGTGGAATATTCGGAAAAAGTTGATTTCTTTCCCATGCTACGGTCATCTGTCACCATGATTAATGATGTGGAGAAGTTTTTCCTTCTTCCTCTTATTTTTCTTCGCTGGCTTCGATACTCGAAGGTTCTGCATCAGCAAACGTTATGGCAGGTCAAAATTAAATGGCGAGGTTTTATTTCAACAAATCGTTCATATTCACACGGGGAAGGCAGCATCCCACCAATGCCCGCTTCCTCCACAAAAACGAAAGAGGAACAATTATCACGTGCTTGGCAAATAATGAAAAAACTGCCCAACTTCCGGTTTCATTTTCGTTCTCGTTTATTGAATTTCGTTTCCTTGTGCCGAGGATCTCATCGCTGCAGCTTGCCAGTGGCTGGTAGGCGGACGAACTGAGGCTATGCTGCACAGCAAAGCACATGTGGTCATAATGGATAAATCGATATCCTTTTGGTCGATTGTTGGTCCGGTCCGGTCTTGAATTGACGGTGCACACGAATACAGGAAAGAGAACTCCGAACGTTTTGGTGTCGTCCTGTGGCTCCGATGGAGGTGAGGCGGAATGCCATCAGGAGTTATTAATTTCATCTTCGGTGATATCTTTCGTAACGAATCCACCCAAGCTGCTTGGCGGATGTGTGCTGCTGCTATCAAAAGATATGGCAGAATGGTTGTCGGAGGCAGGGGGTCAGATTCGTTATTACATATTATTTGCTTGTTCTGGTTGGCAATTAATTTCACATTTTCCAACCGGTTGAAGCGGCTTATTGGTGCAATTATTTTATTCCGAGTAAACATCAATGCAATGACCGAGGTTTGATGATACTTTTAGAAAATTCAACGGCAAGTTCAGTAATGAATTCGGAACAATGGTATCAGTTCTAAGCTTACCAAGAACAATGTTTGATGCAGAATAGCATATTGAAACAGTTCCTGCGAACGAAATTTATAGTCGAATGAAGTTTTAATTAGTTAATGATGTTATCGATTACGCATTGAAGAATTAAATTATCTTTTTACCTTCTAGAGAGTTTAGTAATTTTAGGTTTTTTGTTCAAATATTTTTTTGCCAGCCTTTGCTTTCCTTGAATTGTTTAGATAATTGATATTTATTTGTTAATAAGTTAAGTTATAAATGAATCCCCATCTGGCTTAATTAATATAAAGAAGTACAATACTTTCAAAATAGCTGACAATCCCAAGTAACAATTTAAGTTTGATGCCAGCCGTATTGACTCCTTCCGGCTTTGTTGATAAAATTACATTCATACATTCATCCATACATTCATTACGCCTCATACAATATTGTAAGTTTATTTTAATGATCGGAAAGCAATCCGCATGCTTTAAATAAGTCCCTGCAATTGGGAAATTTATTCCATCGCTGTGAAATTTTCTGAGTCCAATGCTCATTTCTGAAGGTAAGTTCCGATAGATAAGAAGTTAGCAGAAGGATTAACGTCCGAATATTGTCAATTCTAGTTATAGATTACTAACAGGTTCATCAAATATCCCAGGTGATGCATAAACTGCTCAATACCCGTCACGCACCCTAATAAGGCTTATTCGCGACAAAATCTGGACACCCCTAAATACGTATATCTCTGGAAATACTTCATCAACGCGTGAAATTTCCCGCAGACTGATGAACGTATGTCTGTTTATTGTGTTATAATTTTTTGGTGATACTACAAGCTTTCAAATCGAATATGGTGTCAAAAGAAGAGCAAGTGCGAAAAGCAATTGTGTGCGGTCGCAATAAAAATCCGGATCTGTCAGTAAGAAAACTTGCCAAAAGCTTGATTTTTCGATACACGTTTGACAGCGGAACAAAAACGAATCTCAGGAACCACCAGAAGGACGCGAAGGTGAAGCAAATATTACAGAAGAGACCAGATCTTTCGGTACGTACTGTGGCTAGAAGAATAAAAATGTCCCCAACTTTCGTGCATACTTCCACGCACCGGCAAGGTCGTACAAGGTGAAAACTGTACCGAACCGTAATGACGAACAAAATGTGACGGCTAAGAGCCAGGCTCACAAATTGTATCGCGAATATTTGACGAAGTTTTCCTGCGTGATAATGGACGAAGAAACTTATGTGCTGGAAGACTTTAAGCAGCTTCCCGGAATGTCTTGTTATACTGCCACGCAACGGAACGGCGTAGAAAAGCATTTCAGGACAAAGGAAAAGGCCAAGTTTCCCAAAAAATATTTGTTTGGCTGGCAATATGCAGCTGTGGTCGAGCAAGCCAAAGCTTCATCACTACCGGAATTGTATACATGGAAATATACATGGAATGCCTAAAGAAGCGATTTTTCCATTCCTACGCAACCATGACACTCCCTCGCTATTCTGGCCTGATTTGGTATTTTGTCACTACGCCAAAGATGTTTTGGAATGGTATAAAGCGAACGGAGTCCATGTTGTACCGAAAGAGACAAATCCACCAAACTGCCCGGAGTTCGGATTTATCGAGCGGTATTGGGCTTTCGTGAAGAGGCAACTCTCTCAATATAAACAAAAAGCTACAACTAAAGATAAATCTCGAAAATCTTGGGCAAAAGCAGCTTAACCGGTTGCAGAGAAGTCTGCACAGACCCTAATGGCTGGAGCGAACTCAAAAGTTCGTAGTTTCTTCATGCAGCCTAATAAGTAACTGTAATTAGTTTTAAGATGACTAACAGTACACAATTGAATGAATAAAATATGTATCTTGGATTGAACTAACAGCAAAATTGTTTTATTCCAAATTTAATCTGTCCAGATTTTGTCGTGAACAACCCTTATATAAGAATTTTGTTTGATTGCAAAATATCCAAAACAGATTGAGTTTTTACAGCGTATCATGCTTCGAATCATATATGCATTTAATGATATGGTGAATATTGTTACGATAAGAGCCGAAAATTAATGCTCCTCGGAAATTATGCGATCTGACAAAAAAAAAAAAAAAATATATATATCGATAAATAAATCACGAATTTTTGAAAATTGATGGAATTCAATAAGATTATCTAAAAGAATGTTGAATTTTTTCTCCAATCTACAGTACATGCGTCCAGTTGTTGGAGAAAATGATCCTTTGAAGGCTCGTTAACTGGATTGAATCGAATAACTTGCTATCAAATACAAAGTTTGGCTTCCGTAAGAGCAAAGAAACATCAATCATCTAGTGCTGCTTTCTATAGATATTTTACTGGCCTTTGCTCACAAGGAGCAACTGGTTTCAGTATTTCTGGACATTGAGGGAGCTTGTGATTCTCTCCATTGAAATCCTGTAGGACAATCTGCAGAGATGTTGACTTCCCGGAATTTTAAATAATTTGTTGTACAATTTGTTGTCAGAAAAAAATGGTCTTCTCACTTGAAAAATTCACAACTTTCAGAAGTAGTTACATGGGCTTGCCCCAAGGCTCATGCCTAAGTTCCCTTATTTATAACTTTTACGTCAAGAAATTGACAAATGTTTGACTGTTCAATGCACGCCAAGACAACTTGCTGTCGACAGTGTGGTTTCCGTATGAGGCTCATATGCTGTCAACTTGCAAGGACCATTGCAAAATTCCCTAGACAACCTATATTCTTGGGCTGAAATTTAGGGATTGAATTCTCACCGCAGAAAACTGTACTGGTAGTGTTTACTTGAACGTGGTACCCAGCCCAATTGCAGCCTAATTTTTTGGGCAGATACATTATCTTTCAAATACCTTGGGGTCTAGTTTGATTCAAAGTGCCCTTGGAATGTCCAAATTACGTATTTGAAGCAACAATGCCAAAAAAGGATCAACTTTCTTCGTTCAATTGGTGGCACATTGTGGGGATGAGATGACAAAGACCGCCAGCTAAGGGTTGCGTACAAAGCTGGTAGTGCAGCCTGGGCACTGTTGTCCTTCTGACTTCAGCTAGATTGAGGAGTTGCGTGTCGAGCGTCTCTCCACCAAGGAGGTGCGGCTCAAACAGCGTCTGTCCTGACATCCAGTGGTTGAGTAAGAAACGCTGTATCGCGTCAACTATACATTAGGTGGCAGCCGCACCAAGGCGATGTAGGCAGCGTGACCTCGGTAAAGTAGCATGCTGAAATCTTACCCTACCACGAAAAATGGAAATATTCTTTATACGGTATATAATTTCAGATCATCCATTGATTTCGCATAAGAAACATTACGAAACAGACTTGTTCCGTCTGAGGATGTTAATGACTCGATTAAAATGTTGAATTGTCGACCGACCACGTCGGAAGCCAAATTGTTCTTCGAGCAAGATGTTCAGCTTGGATAATCCTGAGAGAAGACTGATGGGCCTATAGCTCTTGGAACACGAAGGATCTTTCCCAGGTTTCTGGATGGGGATGACTTTGGCTGACTTCCAGCACGAGGAGAAGTAGCCATTCGGAGGCAATGGTTGAAAACCCTCGCCAGATGGTTATAGAACTGGGCGCTCAATTGCTTGAGCTCCAAGTTCATGATGTTGTCGAAGCCTGGAGCCTTCATGTTCTTTGAGCCTTTGATATAAGTCAACAATTCGTCAGCTGTGATCTCCAACTCCTCTGTGAAGTCATTGGGGCTTATATGGATGTTAGTAATAGGCGCGCTAACGGCAGCTTCGTGTGGACTGATGATGTTTTGTCCGAGATTGTGGGAGCTGCCGAAGTGTTGACTTATATCAGCAGCCTTTTCTGCAGAAGTTACCAAGCGATCCTTATAGCCATTGCTGTCAAGTGGGATCAAAGGTGGAATGGGCCTTGGCTTAGTTTTCAATATTTTTGTCAACTTCCAGAATGGCTTTCCACAATCTGGGAGAGAGCGGATCTTGTCGGCAAAATTGTTATTTTAAGGTCCACCATTCTGGCCTTAATAATTTTCGTTACTCGATTACAGTGACTTTTTAGCGTTGGCAAACCAGTTCGCTGGTATTGCCTTCGGATGGCGTTTCGCAATTGTCTTTAGTGTCTTTAGTGGGTCTATCAATTGGTACAGAGTTGCTCACCTGATCAATCACTGGGACATGTTGCTCCCGGGAGATCGCTTGCTCGATGCTCTGCAGCTGCCGATCGATGTCATCAACCGAATCAAGATGCATGTTGAAATCGGTGTTGTCGTCAACGCGTTGTCGAAACCTCTCCCAACTGACGCGATGTTAGTTCCGTCTGGTGATTCGATGCCTGTTGATCGAGGAGCCAACTTCGGCCACCACTGGATAGTGGTCCGAGCTGAGCTCCTGGTGTACTACCGGCTGGGCAATGTTGTTCCCCATGTTGGTGAGGAAGATGTCGATTGTCGAATGGACCCCGGATCTGCTCAACCGGGTGGGAGTATCCGGGCCCAAGACGGTGTAGTGGCCCTCTTCTAGGTCTTCCTGCAGAATTATTCCGTTCCGGATGCGCCGGGTGTTCCCCCAGGATTCATGTTTCGCATTTAGGTCACCGGCCATGATAAGCTGCCCCTGCCTCCGAGTTAGCTTGCGAATGTCGTTTCGTAAGACCATTGTTCTTCCGTTAGCTGTGCTGGCTTGCTTGGGACAATAGGCCGCGATGATGGTGATAGGGCCGACGGTAGTTTCTACCTCGACTCCGATGGCTTCGATAGACTGCAGTTGAAAACTCGGCAGCAGATGGCAGCTGATGTTGTAGCGCAGGGCGATCGCAACTCCTCCTCCACTAGAGCCGCTACGATCAAGTCGCACAATCCGGTATCCAGGGATGGAAATGCTGTGTTCCGGCTTGAGATGTGTCTCGGTGACGATGGCGATGTCGATGGCCTTCCTGTTAAGGAAGTCACCGTGCTCTACTGTTTTGTTCCGGATGGAACAAGCATTCCAATTGAGGACGCTGATGGAGCGATTATGGTCCATATTTGAAAATAAATTTCATCGTCACGGATGTGGCGGCTTTGAGCTGTTCCTCCTTCGAGCGGCAGGAGCGTAGTTGGTGGTAGAGCTCTTGGACGAACTCGACCATTTGCTCCGTGTCATAGAGCTGTCCATCGACGGGTGGTTGCGTGAAGGTACTGCAACTCGGATTGCCCCAGCCTGGAGGAGGAGCCGGCATGGGGGTGGCGGTGGCTGCCGCGAATCGTTGCTGAACGGATGCTGACGGGCGGTTTGCATGGCGATAGTTTAATGGAACTGGCGGCAGATTCGGAATTTGATACCGGAGCGTCGGAAAATTCTCCTCGTCTATTCGAGGTGGCGGGCGGCGTTGACCAGGCCGAGACTTGGTGGACGCCTGCTTGCGGATGGTCAGATACTCCGCTCGGTTTGGGACAGGCTCGGTTGATGCCTTCGTGGTTAGCGCCACAGTTGGCGCACTTTGATGGGGTACCTTCATCCATCGGGGCGCAATAGATAGTTGTGTGCGCTCCGGCACACTTTCCACACCGGGGTTTCATGTGGCAGTTTCGGGTCCCATGACCAAACGCCAAACACTTTCTGCACTGTGTCACGTCATGCTGCTTCGGGCGGTATCGGTCCCACTCGATGATGATATTGAAGAGGGCCCGTGTTTTCTTCAATTCCTCGATCGTGATGGAACCCTTCTCCACATGGACCAGATAAAGTTGGTCGCGATGGTTTCCTTGTTGCTGGCGCCTGATGGCGAACACCTTCAGAGGTTTCAATGCCACCGCTTGCAGCTCGGCGAAGATTGATTCCGGGGTGTACTCTGGGAGGCCACGCAAAATCACCTCCATCGGTTTGTTTCCGGGTACATCGTGCGTATAGAACTCGTGTTGCTTGGCGATCAGATTAGCGACAACAGCACGGTATTCAACTTCAGTCGAGCACATTATTTGTGTGCCCGTAGCTTGAACAGCGGATTTAATTTAGTTGCTGCAAGCTCAGTTCTGAGTACAGCAATGTTCTTACACGTGGTGAAAAGCGGCGGGATTTTCACCTTCTTCGGTACCGGGTACCGGGGGCGCAGCAAACCGATTTGGGGTAGCTCGGTTTCGGTGTGTTTGCGGGAGCTGATGCCGCTGGCGTGGTTGTCACCACGTGTTGACTTTTACGACCCATTGCCACGGCAACTGGTTGAGCGTAAAACAAGTCCGAACGTGTCGCTAGAACGATACCGAATGATGAGTAAAATTGCGAAGGTGTACCACTTTTATATCGTTCAGTGCTGCATATGAGACCTCCCTTGCTTACATTTGAAATCTGTGATAGGAACATACTGTGCATTTAGTAAAATGAGCCTGCAAAACAAAATTATAAGACATCACCTTTAACTTTCTCTATTTTCAATAGTTTAGAATTATTTAAGAATAATGTTTGATTATTGTATTGATACCCGGGAAAACTTCCAACCGATTGATGTTATCATTTTGAAAATCTATTGAGCAATTATCAAGTTATAAGCGTTTAATTTGTAACAATATTTCGTGCGGTCGGTTATTTTTAGATTTTCAATTGACACCCTACCCTTGCCGTAAGACGTAGTCTACGTCAAAAGGAGTTGATTCGATAAAAAACACAGATTGAAGACTATTTTTGTTGTTTTTTGACAAATTTTATTCTGTTTTACTCTTTATGTGAAAAACAATTACTTATTAGCAATTCATTGAAATTTTATAAGGAAATGGTTTTGAAAAAAAGATATAAGTAATAATCAATATGTGTACGAATTAGTCGTGGACATTTCATATTTTTCTTTTCGTTTTTTAATTTTATTTCTTCTTTCATCCTCTACTTCGATTTTTTACCTGCATATGGCTTTGCTTTTACTTTTTTCTTGTCTTCTCTTGCTTTCTTCTTCTTTAGATTTACTTCATCTTTTATTTTGTTTCTGCAACTTTCTTTGTGCGATTCTGTCTTGCTTGCTTTTTTCCTGATCTTTCTTCGCCTGATCCTTCTTGTTGTACCATTCTAGCCATTTGGTACTAATTGCTACGGATGGAACATGTTCTTGAATTCGTCGCTTGCGATCACCTTTCTTGTCGTCCTAAATGAGTACATCATCGAAAAGGTCCTTGGGTTGAGGATTTGATCCTAGTTCCTCTCCTTCATTTGCCAATTCAGCATTTCAGAGAGAGAATATTCTATATTTGATACATTACCCTTGAAAAACATTTTTATTAGTTCAACAAAAGAATGAATTTAAAATAAAACTTACCAAGCGCTGATTCTAAATTAATCATTTCAAATGCCAATATCGTCAAAAGTGAAGTCCATAGAAACACTACCATACTACCGTACTTGAATAGCGTCAATTCCTCCAGAGGACCATCCTAAAAACTTTGAGATAGTTGTCAGAGAACCTAGATAGAACCTCTTCATCCAATTCCATTTCAATGAACTTAAGCTGTTGTTTTCTCTTGCGTCGCTATTATGTGAAACCAACCCTTCAATACGTCAAACCATATTTTTTTCAACGGCCCGAAAAAAAACTGAAGGCTGAAGGAACCTGGTCGAGTTTGGGAAAAGAGAAACTAATATAATTTTCTTTTCCACACAAAACTCTGTCAACTCAATTCAAACGTGGCTTTCGTGTCCATCGTTGAAGACAATAATTGAAATCATTGGCTATGTATTCGAAATATGTTTTGCAAGTTTGCCATCCCTCATCCGAAACTCCTTCAGACCAACCAGCTGGAATATTCTCAACGATTTCACGTGTTACTCGATTGCCAGGATAGATGATCATCGGCGGCGTATGCTGACCGTCAGCACTGCTTCCAAAAAGTACTGTGAAATTCTCATTGTCACAGTTGTTGTTCACGAAGTAAACATTGCTGGCGTGAGCGTCACACAGAGCTTTGTACCTTGCTGGTACAAGCTGGAAGCCCGATCTATCGAAATTAAAAACACGTTGTGGATCATTGAAGATCGAGAGGTCAACATCAACATAATTGAGGTTTTCTTCCACTTCCAGAAACCATCCAATTATTTGATCCTTGGTCACTTTTGCACCAGCCTTTGGAAGTCTCGTTATGAATTTCCTGTTGATAACGAGATGTCGATTCAGATAGTAATGTGACCAATTTTCGCCTAAAATAAAATTACGTTATTCTTTTTTCAGAAAATTTCCCTTAACGACTTACTCAGGAGTGAGTCTCGCGTTTTGCTGATCTTTTTTGCATACTCAGCAACTATACAAAATACTGTTAATATATGTGTCTGACCCATAATTCTGGGAAAAGTAAATTCTTCTACCAGCATTATGGGTCAATGATAGAATTCATATATTTACGCGAAAAATTGATATTGTGCCATGACTTTAATGAAATTGATTGAATACATACATATTCTCTCGATTCTCATCAATTTTGCTCACACAAATAACTATTTACACGGGTTTTTTTTTCTCATTTTGAAAGACCGGCGTTTTGTGGCTGCGGCAAAAACAACAACAAATTAACAGCTGACGGGAGCCTACTGACATCTATCGGAAAATTGATAAACCACATATGCCTGCGCTGAGTGTTTCGCTGACAAGCATTCAGAAGGATGTATTTCGCATCCGTTAAAATTAAATGTGAAGGTTGAAAGTTATTAAATCATGTTTAAAACCAATATAAAGCATCGTCTGGCCCATATTACTGAGTGGCTTATAAAACTGAGATGACTGTACAAGAGTTTAAACAGCTGTGTTTGTCTTTCTTTATTAACTAGTTTGTGTTTGTTTCGTTCCGACATCTTGATGAGTCTCATCTTCGCCCAATGGTAAGCTCAACCGGCCGAACACAACAGGCTGCCCTGATCATATCGCACAACGATCTAGTGTTGGCAACAACTATCTGATGAGACTACAGAATCATGTTTCCATGTTTTTTTGTCCAATCCATCCCCAAAAATAAATTTCACCTCTCTTAAACCGCAAGTAAACTAATCCTACTAATCCTAGTATTAAGTCATTGAATTATAAACAAAACAATGAATTATCGGCTCCAAAAAGCTAACGTGATTGAGCCTCCCAAATAAATGAACTAGATAAAATAAAGGATCTGGAACGACAAACCCCGTGACATTAATTGGCTTGTTTATTGACCTTAGCATAGACACTGTTCGCTAACTTACAAAAATCTTTATTCTGTTTTAGTTGTGCATCTGACGACAACATCAGCTCAAAATATCTAAAGAGCAGAATGGTGAAGCGTACGTATCCCTATAAACGCTTTAAATGTGGTCATCAAGTGGAATTTACTAGATTATCTCTTCTCGTAAATGTTTCATTAAAGAACAACTCATCAACCAACCAGAATTCCCACTTTACGGAATTCATCGGTATTGTGTAGTGGAGTGCGTTTGAAAATTAAATAATCGTATGCAAAACCACGCCATAACGGTGGTTTTGAATTTTCCACTGACTACACTATGATGACTGACTGCAAGTTTGCTTTGGTTGCAACGCAACCACAATTTCAAAATAAATTGACTTTACAAATCCGTCCGATAATATAAGGAGAAGATGCAGTCCAGACTCGGTCGCATCATGGAACCAAACATCGCTGACTACCACAACACCACTGCTGCACTGCTCCACTGTTGACGGGTAATTCGTGTTGGACCTGGGTTTTTGCATTTCCTGTGTGCACTTTGTTGCATCCGGGTCGATCGATGAGCGATTTTCCTGAATCTCCTCATCAACCTCAGCACTGGTCTCTCTTTCCCTCTCTCTCTAACACACACACAAAGAGCCATTCACAGATTAGAAGCGGTAGTGCTTGTTCCTCGAAAACTAAAAACCAATGCGGTTTGCGGTGTTGCCCGCTAATTTCCTATTGGTATCTGGGGTGTGGGCCAAAAGAGCGAGATGTGACAGGATGGCGGCAACTGCGAAATGTTCCCAGCAGATGTGCACCAGGAATAGAGTCACTCTACAAGCGGATGGTGAAATAATTTGCTCTATTAGTGAGATAGAATCTGGCCGGCGGCAAACACCGGCACACCGGTGGCGTTTACGCCGGCTGGTTTCCTACAATGAATGTCCGCGGTGGCCTACGAACAGAGGTGCTAACAAAATGAAACCAGTTCGGAGCGAAATACCAGATCGGCCGGTACCTGTTTGTAGTAAACCGCAAACAGGGTACAAACTATAGTAAACTATAGTAAATCCTGAATGGGAGATTTCTACGAATGGTAATATTTACTGAGTCTCAATTTAATCAGATGTAATCAGGTTGAAATCAATAAAGCTCTACTATTGGGAAAAGATTGAAATATTGAAATATTCTAATGCATTGGATGTTTCATATATTCCTTACAATCAATTCGATAGAGTAAACCTAAATTCAGGTGCAGGAATAAAATAGACAACTCTGTGGCCATAAGCCCTTTGTCAAGTAAATCCTATCTTCTCGTGGTGTCGATTGAAGTACGAATAACTATATGAAGACCCGAAACGCTGGTAGGTCACCTTTTCGAAGTGCGTTACGGGGTATCAGATCTACCACCGACCGAAACAGGTTCCAAATAATTCAAACTAGGGAACCTTTTTTTTTTTGTAGTCCAAGAAACATATCTTAAACCTTATTACATTTATGTCTTGTGAAAAGTGGCAATACTCGGATTGAACTGTAAGATCGCAAGCTGAATAGTTCGTTGGATGCTTCTGCGACTGTGACCCAGTGAACAGATTTAAGTATTTCCAACTATTCTTCAGAAAAGTAGCAGTTTTCATCTGAGTTAGGCATCGTCATTATTACTGAGCCTCGGAGGTCCATTTTTCCACAGCTGGCTGTGCAGAAAATCATCCATAGCCATTCCGCGCGATACCCAATCCGCTGGATTCCGCATCCCAGTTACGTACCGCCAAGAATGTGTGTAAGAGGAGGTTTGAATAGCCGATACTCTGTTAGCAAAAAAATTGTGTGATGAATTTGGAGGAGTTCGTAGCCAGAGTAGCACGATTGTACTGTCAGACCAAAAAACCGAACGAACATCATCCAAGGAGAGAGCCTTTGTTACTTTCGAATGTAGTTGTGCAGCTTCCTTGGCAGCGCACAATTCAAGTTGAGATAGCGTCGGTCTTTTGAAAGGATCCTCACGTGATTTTGAAGAAAGTAGCTCGATCCGCACGTTTCCAGCTTCATCCGTTGTCATTACGTATAAGCACGCACAGTAGGCTAGGGTAGAAGCGTCAACAAAACAGTGAAACTGAATATCAACCCACTTGGAAACAAAAGCAAATCGACTAATTCGTAGTTCTGAAATTTGACTTAACTGTGAATGGATTGCCTTCCATTTTGTTTAGAATGTCAACCGAAACAAACGTATCCCATCCCGAGTAGAGTAAAGCGAGTTCTTGCATCAGCATTTTGACCACAACAATCACTGGTGATCCCAGCGGATGAAAAAGTTTGGCTGTAAATAGAAGACAGGATGTTTCTTCTCGTCCATGCTTACTCGCTTGTTTTGAGGTCATAGGGTAAGTGCACCGGTTTTGGCCATTGTAAACAATAAATCAAAGAACTTAGATCACTGTACTTCTACAAAAATTAATTGTACAAGTCATTTGACGTAATTGGATAGTTTTACTTATAATCTTTAAGATTACTTTGTCTAATTAAGGAAAACATACGTTATGGTCAGTATTTTTGATAAATTAAAATATCTTGACAAGTTTCCTATTTTGGCCATAGTGTTCTTATATTGGCCACTCAGAGTTCCTATTGAGCTTCTAAATCAGTCACGATGGTGGAAAGGACCGCCATGGTTGTTACAGCCTTCAAACTACTGGCCAAATGCAAGAGTTCTTGAAGAAGAATCTCTGTCAACCGCTGAAGAAGCGCGCAAGGTCACCCTAGTATCACTCGCCCACGAAAAGGACCAGTTCGTTGATCAGTTGTTCTCCCGCTACTCTACGTACATCAAGCTTCGCCGAGTTACTGCCTACTGCATCAAGTACATCCGTTCTCTTCATGCCGCAGTACGGAAGTCCACCAAAATGTCATCACCTTTTCTAACAACTGCTGATCTCACAGCTTCTGATCGTGTCTTGGCCCGACTGGCTCAACAACAACTTTTTTCAGAGGAATTGGCTGATCTCAGTAGCTCAATAATCGTGAAGAGTCCCCCACTAAAATGGTTGCATCCATTTATGAGCAATGACGGACTAATTCGAGTCGGTGGTCGACTATCCAACGCTAATGTTCCAGAAACAAGCAAGCACCCTATAATCCTGTCGTCCAAACATCCTTTGGCTCGTTTGCTTTCTGAACATTACCATAAAACACTTCTCCACGCTGGACCTCAGCTGACGTTAGCCACCATACGACAGAAATACTGGATTATTGGGGCACGAGATCTTGTGCGGTACACCTATCACCGTTGCATCAAATGTTTCCGCACCAAGCCGATTCTCGTCAAGCAAAGCACCGCCGATCTGCCGAGATCTCGAGTCACATAAGCTCGTCCATTTTCCATCAGTGGCGTAGATTATTGTGGCCCAGTATTCCTTAAGTCCTAGGTGCGTAACCGTATGCCAACCAAAGCATACATTGCTATTTTTGTGTGCTTCAGCACGAAGGCCGTTCATATCGAACTGGTATCAGACCTCTTCACACCAGCATTTCTTTCCGCTCTCCGTCGCTTCGTCGCTCGTCGTGGTCGCATCCAGGAAATCCATTCTGACAATGGGACTGCTTTCAAGGGAGCAGCAAACTCACTTCACCGCATCTACGACATGTTGAAACTCAATAGTGCTGACAGAGAGACAATATTCAGCTGGTGTGCAGAACAAGAAATCCGGTGGACATTCATTCCACCACGCGCTCCACACTTCGGAGGATTGTGGGCAGCGGCCGTGAAATCGTGTAAACATCACCTTCTACGAGAAATCGGTCAAACGTCCCTGACCTGGGACGATATGACAACGCTTCTGGCCCAAATTGAAATGTGCCTGAATTCACGTCCACTAACCCCAATTCCTACCGATTCTACCGACCTCGAAGTACTTACACCAGGGCATTTTCTTGTTGGTTCAAATCTTCAAGCAGTTCCGGAAGCTGACATTTCCAACACGCCCGACAATCGTTTGGATCATTGGCAACGCACGAATAAGATGTTTCAATGTATCTGGAAGAGGTGGTATTCAGAGTACCTCGCCCAGCTTCAAACACGAGCCAACAAAGGTTGCAAGTCTCCGGTAAATCTAGAGCTGGGACGGATCGTGGTCATCAAAGATGAGAATCTTTCGCCGGCGCAGTGGCCCCTGGGTCGCATCACAAAGCTTCATACAGGCAAAGACGGAATCGTTCGTGTAGTCAGTCTGAAGACAGCTACAGTGGAGAATCTCGTCCGACCAGTTGCCAAGGTGGCACTTCTACCAATTTCAACCGATGTCGATGTTCAACCAATCGGAATGTAAGCAGATCCTACAAAGATCGGTAGAGCAGTCCGAAACTGTCTCAACGCATATTTGGATAGTTTACAGGTGATTAGCGTTCCAACATCTCTACTAGCCTCCGTTCGTTCTACCGGGTCTTTCTTTCACAGAAATCGTTCTTCTCGCTGCTGCATCAAATCGTCGATCTCGTTCGCATCTCGTACGCTGAGCTCTGCGCATCTCTGAATGAGCTCATTCAGACAGCATCCAACTGGTGATTCAAATTCGAAAACCAACGTCCGACGTCATCGTGTTCGGCATCCGAAGTCAACAAAATTTGCAGAGAGCCGTGAGAGAAAATATCTGCCGAGAGAGTTTGAAACAGTGTGACTGTCTCAAGGTGGCCGGAATGATCAGTACCCTGGTCATATGAATATTTTGTATATAGTGTAAATTTGTAAATAGCCCTAGATATAAGTTGTTATGAATTCAACCCAAAACCCAATCAAACCCATCACAACAATAATTCGGCTCACTGTACACAATAAGAACCAACAAAAGATTCCAAACCACTTTATTATGCAAAACTCAATAGTTCCAAATACACAGTTGAAGCGACCGGTAGCAAACCATTGTTTTCCCCCTCTCGATATCGTTCTGTCGCGAATAAAGAAAGTCGTCAGTGAACCCAAGTGTGTTTAAGTTTCTCGCAATCCAAATCACAAGACCAAAGATTTCTGTGTAGGCCTACTGTGACAACATTACGTACCGTCGATCGGTTTCGGAACAGGCGTGGGTGCGAAGTTTGTTTAAGCCTTCATCATCGATCTATAGATAAGTGTGTAGTGTGGTGTATGAGTGGTGATCCGCCTTGTTCCCATGTTTTGATGCGCCGCTGTTGCTAATAGCGGGAAGTAAAACCTTCGGTGGCCGGCAATTCGAGTTCCACGCTCGAACAACCCACTTGGAAACAAAAGCAAATCGACTAATTCGTAGTTCTGAAATTTGACTGAACTTTGAATGGATTGCCTTCGAATTTTTTAGAATGTAAACCGAAACAAACGTATCCCATCCCGAGTTGAGTAAAGCGAGTTCTTTCATCAGCATTTTGACCACAACAATCACTGGTGATATCAGTCCCAGCGGATGAAAAAGTTTGGCTGTAAATAGAAGACAGGATGTTTCTTCTCGTCCATGCTTGCTTTGATGTCATAGGGTAAGTGCACCGGTTTTGGCCATTGTAAACAATAAATCAAAGAACTTCGATCACTGTACTTCTACAAAAATTAATTGTATTGAAAGTCATTTGTCGTAATGGGATAGTGTTACTAATAATCTTTAAGATTACTTTGTCTTATTAAGGAAAACATACATACGTTATGGTCAGTATTTTTGATAAATTAAAATATCTTTACTAGTTTCCTATTTGACCATAGTGTTCTTATATTGGCCACTCAGAGTTCCTATTTTAGCCATGGTGCTGTAAAGCTGTAAATGTACTGTTGGAGTTTATAAAATATTTCAATTTACCTTACCAAACTAAGATTCAACTTTTTACTTGTCTTTTCTTGGAATTCATATCTTTGGGCAAAAAATTGCAGTGCATCGGCGTATAATACCCGACCTACACATGGAATCAATCTAATATACCACGTGCACAGGATTTGACCGATGTTTGATACCCTCCTCCCTCTGCGTGAACAATCTTCCATATATATTTACAAACATTGTATGGACCGTGGAAATTTTCCAAAATAGCTTTTTTTGCCTATCTCCAGTGATTTCTTATCTTTATCTTGATTTACAGCTTTTTTCGATTTTATCAACTTACTCTTTGCTCTTTCACGTTTTTGTAATTCGGCAGCCATTTTCTTCTTTTTTTTGCTCCTCATATTTTCTCTGTTTAGCTTCAAGTTGCTGCAGTTTTGTATTTTCGCGCTCAATAGCTCTTATCTTCTTTTTGCGTTCAATATCTTGCTTTTCTTTTTCCACTTTGCGAATTTCCTCCAATCGTTCGCCGGCAGTCAAAACTGGATAAAACTTCTTCGTTTAGTTTCTATGTTTACCAGTCCTGCCAGGTGCTGGTGGCAACTTGAGGAAGTCAGAAATGCTGGTCTTCTTAGATTCACTTCTTTTGTTGATAACATCTTGAAGTGCTTCTGGTTGAGATTGCTCGACTATCGTTTCTGCAAATATTACAAAGATAAAACGAGTTAGATTATGGTGAACCATCAATTTGTACTCTCTCATCAGTAATTGAAGAATCCACGCAATTCATAGTTTTTTCGATATCATTTGCAGATTCTTCCAGTAACCGTATGACCTCTTTCTGAGAACAGTCTCCATTGAAAGATACGTTCCCATCGGTAGAAATAGTGAGCTCTCCAAGAACGGTTGAGTCATTACAATAGAACTGATCAGTGGTAATAAGTTCCTGCTGATTGGTTTCGCTAGAATAACCAGTTCCTTCGGATTCAATATTAGTGGTCGATTTGGGCAAACATAAGTCTCTTTCTGAATGAGTCATTTGGAGTACATGGTCCTGTCCCTCTCTATGGTCTAATGGTGTTGAGTGGATGTTGACATAAGGCTAGTTAGCAACGACGCGATCTTATCATCAAACTCCGATGATCACACCAGACGCAATTCGCTATAATTCCCACGATCAAACCAGAAGGCAGACGCCAGACGCAATTATCGATTAGCCTAAACAATCGCTTTCACTATCGTCACGCTGATATGCTGATGTCACCAGACCACCCAGCTTAAATCTCAACCGTTCGCGAATCTCAGCATAAACACCCGCATTGTTCCCATAGACTTAGAATAGAATCAAGAACTTTCCTTTTAAGCGTAAGACAGAATTGTAGTTAGTCTTAAGTGATCAGTGAATAAAGAAAGAGCTAAGGATCGAAAATATATTTTTTTAGATTCCCTAAAAGGGAAATCTTTAACTGGCTGTAAAAACTCTTGGTAGGAAAGTCGAATGATCTTTTGCTGGTGCGTTGTGTTTTCATCTGCTCTTTCAAGAATCTTAGACAGAGTTGATGGTCCCATTAAGTCAATGGCGCGCTTAATTTTATCCGTGTGAATAGATACATAAGAAGATAGCTTAAAAGTCATGCTGTGTGTAGCAGATTTTAGTTGTGATACCGGAGCTGTATCGGGTTGTGGAAGTGGCAACGGATCAGCTGCTGGCAAGCATTCTGCTGATAAACCTGCTGTTTCTGGGAACAACGTTGGATTGGAGATCATCGATTTAATTTCACTCTCTTCTAGTGGAACTATCGATATTGCTGGAATTGGATGTTCTGATGAACTTGATTCGCTAATTATTGGTGTTCGTAGATTATTGTTGTTTTTAGAAAATACAACGTTCACACTGTCGGAGGTGTTAACAATTTTTGAACAGTCAGTCGTAGCTATATTTATTATGCGGTAAACTGTTGCCAAATGGCACCCTACCACCTTGGCAATCTCTTTCGGCTTCTTCTGGGCGAGCAACAAACTGGTGATCACTTCTTTCGCGATTATTTTGGCGAATTTGCATTAAAACAAATAAAATTTTTTGGATGCAGCACTTGAAAGTAAACATAAACCCCTGGGCATTGGCAAAACCTTGAGGTAGCTTGATAACTACCAGGTTCTAGGGCTTATCTGGATCTTTATCCAAACGGGAAAGATGCAAACCAGTGTTGCCAGGGGTGATGTGGACCAGAAGTGCATTCGAATCCACTAGTAGTAGCTATTATAATTCGATACCTTTCCTTATTTTCATACAATATAGAATTTGCATAATTTCAATTTACTGCTATTCAAGGAATCGTCTATTAATTTCAATACTTTTATTATAAATGAATTTTATTATGGTTCTGCAATTATCTGGAAAGTATCACTACATAGATTCTACGTTTGGTTTGGCAGAGGAGCGAATATTTTTGTATACTTTTAGAACGAAAAAAGAAACAATACAAGAATCAGGAAGGCTAGGCTTGGAGCCTGGAAGGGTCACAGTGGAAGCAAATCTGAGTCTCATGGCGACGCAATCTGGATAGTCAGACATCTCGGTCTCTGGTTGGAACAAGACCAAGTAGCCGCCCAAGAAAGACCTAAAGGGCGATACGGTCAAAATTTGGTCAATATCAACTTGACGTATTTCTTTCAATTTTGCATTTAAAAAACCTGAACACCCCTCATTTTGAAGGTGTGTGTGTGTGTAGAATGTTGCTCCTATTTTGATTTTGGAATTCACTCTTCAGTTGTCAAAATGCCGTCCAAGCAAGAAGAGCAGCGTATCAAAATTTTGCTCGCGCATCGCGAAAATCCGAGCTACTCGCACGCAAAGTTGGCAAAATCGCTAAAAGTTGCCAAATCAACCGTTACAAATGTAATTAAAGTGTTTGGGGAACGTTTGTCGACAGCCAGGAAGTCTGATCGGGGGAAATCGAAAACCGGAAGCCGCTGAGACGACAAAGAGAGTTGCCGGTAGTTTCAAGCGAAACCCTAACCTATCTCTCCGAGATGCCGCAAATAAGCTGGGTGTATCGTCTACAACCGTGCATCGAGCCAAAAAACGAGCCGGACTATCGACTTACAAGAAGGTAGTGACTCCAAATCGCGATGATAAACAAAATACGACGGCCAAAGCGCGATCCCGGAGGCTGTACACGACGATGCTGACGAAGTTTGACTGCGTGGTAATGGACGACGAAACCTACGTCAAAGCCGACTCCAAGCAGCTTCCGGGACAGGAGTTTTATACGGCAAAAGGAAGGGGAAAGGTAGCAGATATTTTCAAGCACACGAAACTGTCAAAGTTCGCAAAGAAATATCTGGTTTGGCAAGCCATCTGTACCTGTGGCTTGAAAAGCAGCATTTTCATAGCTTCCGGGACTGTCAACCAAGAAATTTACGTCTGCTGCCTTTCCTGAAGAAACACGGTTGTTCCGTACTGTTTTGGCCGGATTTGGCATCACGGTAAAAAGGCCATGGAGTGGTACGCCGCCAACAACGTGCAGGTGGTTCCCAAGGACAAGAACCCTCCCAACACGTAAGAGCTCCGCCCAATTGAGAAATACTGGGCTATTGTCAAGCGGAACCTAAAGAAGACCAAAAAAAAAAACTGCTAAGGACGAGCAGCAGTTCAAGGCAAACTGGCTTTCTGCGGCGAAGAAGGTGGACAAGGTGGCTGTACAAAATCTGATGGCAGGGGTCAAGCGTAAGGCCCGGCAATTCGAATTTGGAAAAGCGGAAGCCTAACTGAATATTTTTCCTGAATTTTATACTAATTGAACTTGAAAAAGAAATTTAATTTGATTTTTTAAATAAACGATTTCACCGATTTAAACGCGTTTTCCCTTGACCAAATTTTGACCGTATCACCCTTTACGTGGAGGAATCACATGCATGCAAGTATCATCTAAGGCGGTACGCTCCCAACAAATCAAAAGCTAATAATAATAACAACCGTGTGGGTAAGTGAATCATTTAACATTTCCAAAACTACATACACATCATACATACATAACTATATATATATATATAAGACCGTCCACAAATATCCATGTCCAACAGAGCAGATTATTTTCCCGATGAGTTTAACGTCAAATACTTTGTTCCATTTGGGAACCATAATTTCCAACTGGCGTAAGTTCACAAAATCTAGCAATCAAAGGTTATAGCGAGTGGTGTACTGGTAGGCGTTGTTGTGTCTCATCTCAGTTCGACTGGTATCAATTCCAGTTGTCGCCGTTGGATTTTTCTGAGACGAAAAATATCTGAACCGGTTTTTCTTTGGAGGGGAAATAAATCCGGTCCCTACTCAAGTGTTGATGCGCTCGATATGTAGGGTCCAGGTCATCTCTCTAGTGGGACGAACCAAAAAATCACGTAAATGCAAAACAACAATAACAACAAAACAAAGGCTACAGCGAGGATGAACTACACTTCTATGGTGTCCTGGAACTTATCCAACACACATCAAATTCACAGTCTCCAGCTCCATATCATTATCCACATCACCAATCACCGAAAGACTTAAGCACTAACTTTAACTGGGAACGTTTTGTTTTCAACTATTGCTACACAATTCACGATATTCATGAGACAAAAAGTATTTCCACAATAAGTTTATACTTTGTTTCCAAAAAAAAGGAGATTAAAAACACTATAGAAAAGTTTAATAACCGAACCATTTTTTTAGTAACCTGCCTAGGCTATCGTTGGGAATAGAGAAAGCTTCATCCACACATATGCTAAGATTTCCTGTTGAAGAAACAGTGCCGAAAGGATGATTGAAGCAGCTCCCTTTCAACCCTCGGTTCGTATGTAAAACGAGCACATGCAGTCCTGTGATGTTCCTGATTGTATAGAGCTTTCTCTCAACACCACCCGGTGGAATGTTTATAAACTCCGTTAATGTCGTTTCTTATGTGAGTTGGTCTTGTGGCTGCACACGTCGTCAGCATAAAGTGTAAATTGACAGTATTTTTCTCACCGTTTTTTGCCTTCTCATGCATGGTTCTGTTTTTCCAGTTCCGTCTTATTGATGGGTGTTTATTTTCCCCCACTAGCTTGGTTGCACAAAATTGCGTTCAACAGCTGCCACAGTCTATCCCGGATGAAAAAAAAGCACCAAGCATGTATCGAATACTGAAGCCCAGCCCCATCGAGCGGAAGAAAAAAGATCCATCAGAAAACGAAACTTTCCTTCTGATGAATTCTTCTGTTGCAGGCAGCGAAACCGCAAAGTGCTCCGGTTCGACCATCATGATGTGAACGATCTTCTGAAATGGGTGTGTTAATACGAGACTTGCATCGTCGTTTGGCTGATGGCGAATTGCTGCATGGTATTCATGGCGATAAAAACACTGTTGTACGCCTTCATTGAGAGCTTTGATGACGGCTTGGCGAAACTCTATCGTCAGGCACGTTGAGACGCTTGGTTGATAGATTCTCATTGACAAGAGATTGTGGAAGTGCAAAGTGATAGATTGGCATTTATATTCGTTTCAATCAACGCATAAATAATAACAATAGTCGTCACGTGCACGATGACAGCTAACGTTAACCGTATTAAATTTCTACTCTTGGTACAGACCAAAGGACTACTACTACTACTACTACTACTACTACTACTACTACTACTACTACTACTACTACTACTACTACTACTACTACTACTACTACTACTACTACTACTACTACTACTACTACTACTACTACTACTACTACTACTACTACTACTACTACTACTACTACTACTACTACTACTACTACTACTACTACTACTACTACTACTACTACTACTACTGCTGCTGCTGCTGCTGCTGCTGCTGCTGCTGCTGCTGCTGCTGCTGCTGCTGCTGCTGCTGCTGCTGCTGCTGCTGCTGCTGCTGCTGCTGCTGCTGCTGCTGCTGCTGCTGCTGCTGCTGCTGCTGCTGCTGCTGCTGCTGCTGCTGCTGCTGCTGCTGCTGCTGCTGCTGCTGCTGCTGCTGCTGCTGCTGCTGCTGCTGCTGCTGCTGCTGCTGCTGCTGCTGCTGCTGCTGCTGCTGCTGCTGCTGCTGCTGCTGCTGCTGCTGCTGCTGCTGCTGCTGCTGCTGCTGCTGCTGCTGCTGCTGCTGCTGCTGCTGCTGCTGCTTGTCTATGATGAAAAAGACTATGATTGATGTTTACATTTCATGTTTAGTATTCAAGGTGGCGACGAAAGAAAAACAAGTGCGCGAGCGAATTTTGTACGGGCGTACGGCAAATCCTGACTTGTCAATACGGGACCTTGCAAAAACATTAGATTTGCCTAAATCCACTGTTCACGATGTGCTCAAATCATTTTCGGAACGTTTGACGGTGGAGAAGAAACCGAGAAGTGACGAAAACATTGGACGCGATGATCCTGTCATTGACCGAAAGGTGAAAAGAATATTAACGAAAAACCCAAATCTCTGGGACTTAAGTCGTATACAGTAAAATAAATTCCAAATCGCAACAACAAACAGAACTTGGCAGCAAAATCACGGGCTCGACGTTTGTACAGCGAATATTTGACGAACTGTTCATGCGTTGTTATGGACGATGAAACTTATGTCCTGGAGGATTTCAAGCAGCTTCCAGGGCTGGTTTTTTTATTCTGCTATGGCCAGAAATGCTACAGCTGAGCATTTCAGAACGAAGAAGGCATCGAAATTTCCCAAAAAATTCTTTGTGTGGCAAGCAATTTGCATGTGTGGCAAAAATAGTAAATCTTTCGTCACTACAGGCACAATCAACAAGAAGATCTATCAGAAAGAGTGTCTGCAGAAGCGATTGCTACTCTTCATCAAAAGTCACAAAGAAAAACCTTTGTTCTGGCCCGATTTGGCATCATGCCACTATGCTAAAACTGTGATGGAGTGGTACCAAGCAAATCAAGTGAACATTGTACCAAAAACCTCAAACCCGCCAAATTGCCAAGAGCTACGACCAATCGAGAGATATTGGGCTCTGATGAAGCGGAAGCTTTCTGGAAAGAAGCAAGGAATCAAAGACATCAAACACATCCAGCAAATTTGGACATTGACGGATTCTACGATTTCTGAAGAGTCTGTACAAACCTTAATGGACGGAGTTAAGCGCAAAGTTCGAACATTTTAAGCAAATACCGAATAACTATGTTTTTTCTTCACGAATTGTTAAAACACATCTCATGAATCTGAAATAAACAACTACGTCGGAAATATAATGCGAAATTTATGTTTTGTTCATGTTTTGAGGTGTCCGGATTATTGCGGATACAGACCTTAATATGCAATAATAAAAAACCTTCCAAATGCAGATGAGATTTTTTTTGTCTGCCTAATCCAGTGGATCAACATTTGCAAAAAGCCTATTTTTTACAAAAACCATAATAATTTTTGTTTGACATACGATAGTGACGATTTCAGTACATCAAAAGTTGAATATTTTATTGTTCTAGAATCAATGCCTTGACAGCTTTGCTGAAAAAATTGAAATACTAAAGTTAAAGCAAAATAACTGTTTTTTATAGGGACACCCTAAGCTACGTAGGAAAATTGCTCTAATTCAGTTATTTCAAAAGCTACAGGAAAAATTATCCCATCAAAGGTGCTTAAAAATTTGTCATCTAAAATTCGTTCGAAAAATGTATGGTCTTTATTTCTGCACATAAAAAAGTTGGATTTTCGACCACAAGGACCACCCTAGTTTTTATTCACATCAAAAGAAGGACCTAATTATTAGAAACAACTTTGAAGAAGACAATTTTGCTTCAAAACTTCAAACTTAGCCAGAAAATGTTTCTTTCCAGCTTTATTCGCATTCTGGACCACTATGCATTGATTATCCAACTGAAATCGGATGGTATGCATCACCGCTTTCCGGTCATCCTCGCCTGGGATCGGTATGTCGATGTCAAGTTTCCTTCTAGCTTCGTTGGCTAATCAACAGGCTTCGATGTTTCCCGTCAAACGGGTGTGTCCAGGAATCTAGCAATTTCGAACAAGTTTTGTTCCAAAACCTGCAGACAACTCGCACATTCCATGAGGATTGCAATTATGTTTTTAGTATTCGGAATCGAAACGACCATTTTAATAGTATAGGCTTCCGCAGAAACAATGTTACAATCTTCTAAGCCATTGGTATAGAACGCCGCGTCTACAGTGTCCCCACACTTGGAGTAGATGTCGTTATCACGTCCAGCACAAAAATCGTGTTGGCATGAGTCTCGTTCGGTCATTATTCGGCGGTTGCCACTCCGCTCAAGCACCTTCCGCGAGTGATATTGGGCAGAAAGCAGCATGTCCAGTGCCGTGACAGTGAGGTTTTGGGATGGGAACAACTATAGCATTCCGCCAGCAGGTTTATTTGTTTATTTGTATAATTGAAGTATACATCAACAGACCAAGTTTAGATCCTAATGATGTTAACTAGGAAAAAATTACAATAAGAAACGGTTACATCACCTTTTAAGAGGAGTCAAGACACAAAAATAAATAAGTAAAAATAAAATAATTAAAGCTATACACTATCTTAACTACGTGCGTCAAATGTTCTAAAAACGGTAGAAAATCTCCGAAGAAGTGCGTTCCGCGTCAGATGGAAATTGAAAATGGACGCCACCCTATTGAAGGTTCGCTGCAACCCGTGAATAGCGCTATTCAACCCATAGTTAGTGCGGCGAAAGGGAAGCCTGAGCATGGAGTTGTGACGCATTGGCCTTGGTTGGACGTTGATGCTAATCTGTTGAAGGATCCTTCCGCAGTCAATTCTTCCTTGTAGCACATCTGCAACAGGTAAAGCTCTACAGACATCTCTACGGACCCGCAGAGGCTCCATGTCGACCAACTGACACCGACTTTCGTAGCTAGGAAGACGAAAAGGGTCGCTCCAAGGAAGTCTACGAAGTGCGAACCGAAGAAAACGGTGTTGAATAGATTCGATTCGCTCGGCGCCATTATCATAGCATGGACTCCAGACCGCTGAACAGTACTCCAGTGTCGAACGAACGAGAGAATAATAGAGCGATTTTAGGCAGTGAATGTCGCTGAAGTTCTTCGCAACCTAGAATATAAAGCCGAGTGTCCTTGAAGCTTTGTCAACAACATACGATACATGTTACGTGTACGTCAGTTTCGAATCCAGCTGAACACCTAGGTCTTTAACGCACTGCGTTCGTTCGATGGTCGTACCGAGATGATGGTAGTTGAACAGAATTGGTTGTTTCTGACGTGAGAAGGTTATCACTGAGCACTTGGAGGAAATGGCAATTGGCAGTTGAACAGATTCGCATAAAGATTTTCAGGTCATCAGCAAACGACAGGCGGGGCCCTCCAATAACATAGTGTACATCGTTGAAGTATAAAAGAAATATCAACGGTCCCAGATGGCTACCCTGCGGTATCCCAGACATGCCGCAGAAACTCCTTGAACGAAGGTCACCCAAGGCGACTGTCAATTGACGCCCTGTGAGATATGATCGAAACCATCTTAAAAGATTACCACCAACTCCTAGTCTGTCAAGTTTAGCGATCACGATATCATGATTCAACTTGTCGAAAGCTGCCGTTAAATCTAGATCTAGCCGTAGATCACGTCCGTTTGGCATTGAGCGATCATACCATCAGTGATGTACGACGTAAGGCACAATAGGTTTGTAGTTGTGGAACGCCCTGGTGAAAATCCGTGCTGGTCGTCACTTAACAACTGCTTGCAATGTGTAAAAAATGAGTTCTTAACGACCAGTTCAAAAAGCTTCGATACAGCGCTTAACGATGTGATTCCTCGGTAGTTGTTCACGTCACGCTTGCTTCCTTTTTATATACCGGAAACATGTCCACCATTTTCCAACATTAAGGAAATGTACCGCTAGAGAGGGACATCTGGAATATCTGATGAAGTGGATACAGAAGACAAGCCATGTTCTGTTTCAGAAAAACCAACGGAACCCCATCGGGTCTGGGCTTAAGCGATGTTTTAAGGTGTAATGCCGCGTTCGAGATTGATTCTGAATCCACATCAACTAGGCTGAGTGTTTGATTTGCCAAGGGAACATTGCCGGCGGCAGCGTGAACAGAATGACTGGTTAGTCTCTCGTCTTCATAAACACTAGCAAATTTTACCGAGAACAGATCGCAAATTTCCTGTTGAGTGCCAGCAGTTTCGTCATTATAGAACATGAATGAAGGTAAGCCCACCTCCTTACGTTGTTGATTAACATAGCTCCAAAAAGATTTCGGATGATATTTGAGACGCCGTTGAACCCCACTCAGATAACGTTGAAAATGCGCACGACTGATCCGTTTATATTCGTAGTTGAGCCTGCTATAATGGCGTTTAAGCGACATGGTGCGGTGTTTCGTGAATCTTTTAAGAGCCGCTCTTTTAATCCGTTTTAGCGAGCGAAGAGCGTTCGTCATCCAAGGGACCCGAGAGTCAGTCTGAACAATCTTTTTTGGGACGCGTCTGTCAATGACATAAGCCAAGAGGTGGGAAAAAGTTTGAGCAGCGATGTTAACGTCGGTCGAATGAAGAATTCTCTGCCAATCCAAACTAGATAAAACATCACCAATACTGCGATAGTCGGCTCTACAGAAGTCATATGACACAGTAGCAGGAGTGTCGACGAAGTCTCGAGCTACAACGGCCTCGACAGCAACTATTAGAGAAGGATGGTGAGGGACACCCGTAACTAGAGGCACGGGAGCTGTAGAGATGACGGGAGCAATATCTCGGCCACTCACGAAACAGAGATCTAGAGAGCGATTATTCTCATTCACCACGTTATTAACTTGGGATAGAGTTGCGGTACTGTAGCTGTCCAGAAGCTGAATAGCCCCTGCGTGGAAAGAGGAACGTTCATGGTCGGGACGGAGGAAGCCGCTGTGAGTTGGAGTCCATGCAATGCCCGCTAGGTTGAAGTCTCCCAAAATAATCATTTCAGCATGGAGGGCAACCGTATTCGAAATAGCAGAAACAGATCGGCGCATCAATTAGGTCTAAATCTCGAGTTAGATCCGGAGGAATGTACACCGCACAAAGGAATAGCATACGGCCTCCAAGGTGAGTTGCTACCCAAACTTCGTCTACGGTGATCCAGGAATCGTCTTCAATTGCACTTGCTTTCAACCTGACACTAACTGCAACGAGAACACCACCGCCAGTCAATTTCCTACTGTTGTTTATGTTCCGATCACAGCGGAAAACTTCGTAACCATCTCCAAAAACATAACTAGAAACAGTCCGAGAATCCAGCCATGTCTCGGTTAAGACTATAATGTCGTAGCAATGATCCATGAACGCTAACCGATAATCATCAATAAGGTCGTTCATTTCGCCAACATTCTGGTAATAGATTACAAGGTCCGTATTCCGACGTTCGAGGTTTGTAGCACTGGGAAAGGAAATACCATCAGAGCGGGAAGTGTCCGTTTGTTGACCATACTTGCCGTTACTTGGAATCAGGAAGACCCCGGTTCCCAACTCAACCGCAGGGCCGGGACGGCTGCTGGTCTCTGGCAGGTAGGGCTCGACTGCGTTGAGCGGAATAGGGGCTTCCTCAAGACTAGCGGCAATTGTGCGTCCCGGTATCCTGCTTGCAAACGTTGATCGAAGCTGGCTAGAAGATGAACTGGAAACGACTAACGAATCAGGCAACGAATTGTTCGAATTCACAGAGTACTTGCCTGTAGTAGAAGTTCGGAAGCACCCATCACCCAACAGCATTGAAAAATTTAAAGACTTTTGTCACATGTATAGCGCTAGAACTTATTATTATGACGGAAAACTATCAGTTTATTATTGCGTTTATACTAATTGCCATTGCTTTTTTTGAAAGTTTTACCGGTCACTTTTGAATTATTGAAAATGAATTATCAATTTCTTATTGCTATTTTATGTTTTTCTAGTGCGAATTGTAATTTTTTCGTTGGCACAGTGTTTAATAATTTAGTGGCAATTTTGTGAATTTTCTTCGCTAAATTTTCATTAATTAGTGCCAGTATATATTTTAGTCGTTGTCGTACTACTCGGAGAAATTTTCATCACGAAGTTCTTGCACTTACATACCTCTGCTTGGACTACTTAAACATTTGTCAGCGCCTCGGGCTTGTCTGGATCAGATTGCTGTAGTCGTCGAAGGAATCAAAGACACTCTTGTCGCTGTTGGATTGCCAGCTTCACGTTAGGACACCACCATGGTACCATTTTTGGTCAACCTCGACCGATGATTTGTAAAATAGATTTAGTGACTGCTTTTACAACTTGCTCGGCGAAGCTATCAACGTACCACAGGACATCTCAGAGAATGGTTTTAATATAATGGCCAGCCAGTGCGTTTATAGAGCCATTTATGCCGTACCATTCGGGAGAAGGACCACCCGGGTAACCGGTATCGGAAAGTAGAAAGTCACTTTTGTATGTGACCGACAGGGCTCACCTGGTGAATTTGGAGCTTAGCGTCATCTACATCGCCGAAGTATTACGGTGCAAGTAAGAGCGCCGTTGTTGGTGACCACAAGCTTTTTGTCTAGACTCGAGATGTTGGTGACCCTCACGGGAGATGGCTTGGTACAATGCATATTGACACTACAGTTACCTAGATTGGCGCGCAGATGCGTACTGCGATAAGGTGTTGGGTATGGCTTCTCGGATGGCAAGGGCACGGCAAACTTGTTTATGGTCTTAATTTCGTTATCTGTCGACAGTTGGGACCTCAGAACACTGTTGATTCGAAACAGAAACTTTTCCTGTAACTGCTTCTTGATCGTTGTATGGCGAATCCCGTTGTAGGTCTCGCCTCCAACCATATTTCGAATCTCCTCCTGTTCGATATGGAAACTGTCCGACACTCTACCTCGAAGAAGCTTGATTGTTTGACACTTATCGATTACAAACTCCATTCGGATATCGTTACTGACCACCGTTATAAGCTGCAAGAGTCGATGCAGCTTTCCAACTGTTTTCGCAAACAGCTTTAAGTCGTCCATGTAGAAGATGTGGGTAAGATTGGTAGCTCTTCCTCCACTTTTCAAATGGTAGCCATAGTTGCATTGATTGAGTGCTCTGCTGAGGAAGCTCATCGCAAGGTAAAACCACTGCCTTGGAAATTCCTCTTCTTATGCTGAGAGTTCTGCATCTTAAGACCGTTGTTCCGTAAAGACGTGTACTCCACAGACTCATTTCATGCTGTAATAGCTTGATGGTTCCACCATCTACCTTGTACAACTGCAATGCCTTGATAAGATACGAGTGAGGTACTGAGTAATATGCCTTCTTGTAGTCGATGTATGCCATGTTCAGGTTTCTCATTTTCTGGCTAGCCTGGCCTACAATAACTGCATCATTGATGACCTGATCTTCGCAGCCTTGCGTGTTTCTGTGGCAGCCATTATGTTCTTTGACCATGACATTGTTCGCATTGCAAAGGCTCTGTCCTTTTCGGTTGATTACTGATGAGAGCTCTTTGTACAGGTTTGAAAGGCATATTGGCCTGTACTTGGCTGGATTAGCTGTGTTTTGGTCCTTGGTAAGAAGAAAGGCTACTCCTTCAGTAATAAATTCTGGTAGCCGCTGGGGTTCTTCTCGTACCATACTCCACCATTCGTCCAGGGATTGAGAAGAACTTCTTATACCAAAAGTTGTGCACAAAATCCGGTCCTGGTGCACCCCAATTCCCGAAATGCCGAGTAGCCTCACAAATATCTTGGGCGATCAATACGGTAAAGACCGTGCTTCCAATTCCTTTGCTCCTATCTGCTTTCTCTTGCAATCACATCGCATCACTGCTATGTTGAACGAGGTTCTCCCATAGATAAGCCCAAAACTATGTCACTGCGCCAATCTCCAGACGTCTTTCGTTGTAGTTCATTTTGTTGTTTCAGATGCGGTTGTAAAACTCCCTTTTGTTGGTGTTGAAAATTCGGCTTTCTTCCCTACGAATCGATCTTTTTTCCATACCGATGCATCCGTTTTGCGAGAACACTCAATCGCTGTACATGGTTATCGAGGAAATAAAACAGGAAAAACCTATCCCCCAAGCGGCTCCCAGGACCCAAGACCAGACGCCGCGGCCCGGCGGCGGCCCAGGGCGACGCGCAGTGCAGCCAAACAAGGTACACAAAATTTTTATGAATGGAAATGGGGGGGGGAGGGCTTAGGTTTTGGGGTTCTGTGGAGCCTTACCTTGTGATCAAAAAGTTCCGGTAATTTGAAAAAAAAACGCATTTATTTCAATTTTTAATTGATATCTTTATTATCGCCTTCAAAGTACTCGCCATTAGAGGCAACACACATATGCCAGCGCTTTATCCAATCATCCATACATTTTTTATAGGCCGATGAATGTATGGCTTTCAGTTCTTCCAGCGAATTCTTTTTTATCGCATCAATCGATTCAAAACGCCTACCTCTGAGCGGAATTTTCAGTTTTGGGAAGAGAAAGAAGTCGCACGGGGCAAGGTCTGGTGAATATGGTGCTTGTTTGATGGTATTGGTGGAGTTCTTGGCCAAAAATTCACAAATAGTGAGCGCGGTGTGTGATGGAGCGTTATCGTGGTGTAAAATCCACGAATTATTGCGCCACAATTCTGGCCTCTTCTTTCGAATTGCCTCACGCAAACGTCTCATAACTTGTAAATAATACTCTTTGTTAACCGTTCGACCTTCTGGAAGGAATTCAGAATGGACGACACCGCGAAAATCAAAGAAAACGGTCAGTAAAACTTTAATTTTGGAGCGACTTTGTCGTGATTTTTTTGGTTTCGGCTCATCTTCGGCGCGCCATTCAAATTCATATACCCACGTTTCATCACCAGTTATGATGCGTTCCATGAATGTGGGATCGCTATCTGCGTTCGCAATCATCTGTTTAGCGACCTCAACTCGATGCTGTTTTTGCAAAAAAATCAGCTCTTTTGGAACAAGTCGTGCTTCAATGCGTTTCATGCCCAGAATTTCCGTCAAAATGTGTTCGGTCGATCCAAATGAGATATCAAGGAGTGCAGCTATCTCCCGAATGCTAATTGAGCGGTTTTCCATAACTAAATTCTTCACGGAAGCGATGTTTTCATCGGTAGTTGAGGTCGATGGTCGTCCAGAACGCGGCATGTCACTCACGCTTTCACGGCCTTCTTTAAAGTCTTTGTGCCAAACAAATGTACGATTTTGTGACATAGAGTCCTCACCAAAGGCTTTTTGCAACATTCTGAGCGTTTCCGCTGCAGAAAATCCGTTTGCAACACAAAATTTCACACAAACGCGTTGTTCCAATTTTTTATCCATGGTAAAAATCGCCGAGCGTCTATTTTTCGACTAACAAAAGCAGTTGTCAAAACAAAACTAATGGATAATTTGCTCTCACACTTTGACAGAATATTAGAACTAGTGTTGCCATCTTACACAAAAAAGATTTTACCGAAAAAATAAAGGCGGCCTTTTTAAATTGAAAATTACCGGAACTTTTTGATCACAAGGTATGTTTCGAATGGACGTTGAATGAACGACGTTGTATGATCGGACGGTGTATAAATAAGTTGCTAAGAAAATATTTATTTCTAGGTTGAGTTCTTTTTGGTTTGAATCCAGGAAATTGTGTTCTAGTTTTTTTTCTCAGAATACGATTGGATGCATTTAAATCGCAAACAAAGCCCTCAATTAAGAACTGTGAATGTGTTTTGAACTGCACTTAATTGAGAGGCATACAAAAGCCCAATAAGGCACATACATTTAACAAAAAGAAGATGTCTTTTAGAGATACCTACCTAATATAATTTTTCTGTTGCATTTTTTTAACGTTCATTTCACAAAATGTCTTTGAAACCTTACCACTGATTTAAAATGCACTAGTACGATTATTTCAAGTTTTCATCTTTTTCAGGGTTGTCTTAATTTTTTAAATGTTTTATATTGCGCTAGAAGGTGTTATGAAATGTGGACTTTAACATGCAGCTACCATTTTCAAAAACGCCTGCCAGTTCATCTGTTTCGCTGACGACGTGGTCACTTTCGAAATTATGTTCCGGCTAGTTTATGATCAGTACACCAAGCTGAAACGCGAAGCAGAAAAGGTTAGATTGAAGGTGAATACGTCAAAGACTAAGTATTTGTTGATAGGAGGAACCAGGCGTGATAGAGCGTGCATAGACCGAACTCTGATAATCAACGGAGATGAGTTTGAGGCGTTGAATGAATTTGGGAAGCTCGGATCATTGGTAGCGTCGGATAGAAACTGCTACAGAGATAATCGAAGACGCATTTTTGCCAGATGTCGATGGACTCCACAAGACCCCGAGGTCTGGTACACTTTAAGCTCGTATTACCATTTATATGACGCAGATAAGACCCGTTGTTTTCTACGGCATGAGACGTGGACAATACTCGAGAAGGGCTTGCAAGCAATTGAAGTTTTCAAGCTACGTGTGCTTAGGACCATCCTGTATGTAAAAATAGTGTAGTGTAAGAGAAGAATGAATCATGAGCTGGCGCAACTCAATGGCAAACACAGTATCCAGAAAGTCGTTGAAGCAGGACGGGTACAATGGGTAGGACATGTTGTAAGAAAAATGGTTTTTGCCTCGAATCCGGCCGGAACAAGACGCAGAGGTCCGTAGAGAGTAAAATGGTTAGACCAAGTGGTGAAAAGCAGCCCTCAGCCGAGTATAATGGCAAACAGTGATGGTAAATGTACATTTATTGTAAACCATAGCCTGTTGCGAAATGACCAACGGTTTTTAGGTACAGTTAAAGCAAACGCGAGAGATGTAGAGCAGAGAGAGAAAAATGTCACCCTATTTAAACCGTTTAAAATTGCGTGTGACTGTATAACTTGATTAACAACGCATGTATTTTAAAATCTTTGATTATGAGTTACTAGTATCCATTTTTATAATTTGATTCCATATTATAAACACCATATGTATGCCCAGCAGTCAACGATATTCTGAACGTCATAAATCTATGTCGCCAAATATTTAAACCATCGGCTAGTGGCAGCAGAAATGTTTTGTCGCCTGCAGAAATCAGTTCAAGAATGTCATGACATTTTCTCCCATGATGGTTTACGTTTACATGTGTTCAAGTTGGTCGTAATGAAAAATGTGTCACTGTAGACTCTGTTTATGTGTATTGTAAGTTGGGAAACTTCGTCGCAAAGTGCCAAGCTGATGTCAAAACCATTACACAAAAAGGTGTCCCATATCAAATTGCATCACTGAAAAACGCTTGTAGAAAATTACCTAGTTGACCGATCCTTTCCAAACTTTCAGAGAATAAAAAATAACTCATAAGTAAGCTTTTAGTACATTTATTTCATTCAACCTCGATACTTTAACCGTTAGCTCGCACCTTACGCTTAACTCCACTCATTAGGTTTTGTACAACATCTGGCTGTAGCTTCTTCTATACGGAAACACACTTTTCTTCATGTCTTCCTCAGATTTGACCTCCTTGAGATGAATTCTGAAGAGTGTAGTGGAATACCTGTCACTAGAATTTAGTGGAATACCTGTAGTGGAATACCTGTAACTAGAAAATTTAGTGGAATACCTGTAACTAGAAAATGAGAAGTCGAGTAATAGTACACGACACTGAAGAAGTCTGCACATTGCAGACGAAATACGTGTATCTGTCAAGATAAGCAATAAAGGTAGTTGGAATTAAATGGAAATTACTAATCTTTCTCGTCATTTTCTAGCTCCTTGGGATGCTTCGGTAGTGCCGCTTCATAATAGCACAGTATTTTTCAATAGGCCTTAGTTCCGGGGCGTTGGGGGGTTCATGTCCTTCGGTATGAAAGTGACCCCGTTGGCTTCATACCACTCCAGGACAACATTTGAATAGTTACACGAAGCAAAAATAAAAAATCGTTGGGCCCACGTTTTGCATCAACAGAGGAAGCTTCTATAGACACTCCTTGAGGTAATTCTCCCCGATTACAGTCCCGGTAGTCACGAACGGCGCACTCCGTTGGCCACATGAGTAGATTGCTTGCCAAATCATGTATTTCTTGGCAAACTTTGAAAATGTCTGCTTCCTTACTTCCTCCGGAACATCAAACTTGTGCTGGGCGGTGAAGAACAAATACAGGCCTGTGGGTGTACAGTTTCCGGACCCGCGACCCACCGTATTTTGCCGATCGTCACGATTTGGAGCCTTCTGCACTTTGTACGTATGCAGTCTCACCTGGTCTTTGGCTCTCCGAACGAAAGACTTGGACAGATTCAACTTTTTGGTGACATGCCTGACCGAAGCATTGGGATTCCGCTTAAACGCTTTCACGACACACTTGTGATCCTGATCACCAATAGATCATCCATTTTGACTGAATTTCTCCTTCCGTTCGATGCTCAGAGTTTCGTAGTAACCTTTAATCACTCGACTCACCGTTGACTGCACGATTCCGAGTTGTCAATTTGTGACGGTACTTTTCGGGTGACGCCATTTCTTCCAATTTTTGAAAAACTAACAGCGATAAAAATACAACAAAAAACCACTCTAAACTACTTCTTCCCAAATTTTTAGGATAAAATACCCAATGGGTAATTTTCTACAGCGTTTTTTCCGTGATGCAATTTAATGTGGGACACGCTTTAGTTCTGCCTATACTGACAACCGCCGGGACTGAGAAGCGCTTTGTGTTCTATTTATCCGCTGGCTCCTTGAAGAGCCTTTCCTATGCTACGATTGGAAGTGGTCAACTGGAACGATATCGGGCGCAGCAGTACCTGTTTGTGTTTGAAAACAGAGAGAACTGATATGTGGGTCGTCTTGACTCATCCATTGCCGGAACAACTACACAATTGCTTCAAGAACTACCGACAAAAGCCGATACTGGGAAAGAGATTGAGTAGTTTTGTCGACTTATATGTTGTAGATTACTAATTCTAGCTCCAAGAACCACAAAATATTAAGTAGTTTGCATTAAGTAAGCCACCAGTAACTTCTTTCGCGGATAGACTTTAATGGTTTGCTGCTCCTTTTGGAACGTGGTATATTTCTTTTTTGTTTGCTAATTCTGTTTTTTTTTCCAGGAACATTTGCACTTGACGTTCATTCCATTAAAATATTGCTGAAGAAATTATCTGTTCAACCGTGTACTGCGTGATAAAAATTGACAAATTTTTCGTTACAGGTGTCATTTCTAGTTTTGACAGTGCACTTAGTATTGTACAAAAATAACTAGTGAACTTTTTCCGGAATGGGGATACTATCCACCATAATATTAGTGGATCATCAAACTATGGACACGATGAAATAAGAAGCCGATCAGGCTCACAATAACATTACTGAAATGAAAATTTGCATCACTATCTCCGACTGGTAGAAATGCACGTGTTTCAACCTCATTGTGATGAAAATGGGCACTCATGCTGAAATTTCTCTGTACGCAATTTTCAGATTACATCTCAGTTGACAGTACTTCGTATCAATTTCATGAAACGAACCAAGTCTAAAAGCATAGCAAAAATCATCACAACGACTCGACCGTGCCAAACCAACAGTCCGCTCAATTTTGAAAATTGCACCCAAGCTTAATTGAAAAATCTTAGAGATTCAGCATCGTCGTTGTCGTCGTTGTCCAATGCACTTGAATTTTGTATTTCGTTTTCCATTTCACCTTAATAGCACACAAATGGCTTGATGTTCGAAAAAATTCAACCATCCCATCGTTACTAAAAGATGACTTCCCAGTCCATCGAAGTGAATGCGCCCCATATCCACTGTAATCGTCCAAGAAGAAAGCCCTGAATAAAATAACCACTGGAAGAATTCCCCCAGAATTGCTTCTTCACCCCAAATGTAGAGGTGTGGTCTGGTGTCAATTCTCGATTTCACCCGAAGAAACTTGTTGATGTTTGCAAATGCATGAAATTACCATGATAATGGTTTCCAGAGCATCCTTTCAAAATATCCTCCTGTTGGATGCTGCCAACAGTCAGTTGTCGTCGTCGTCGTCGTCGTCGTCTTATTCGTCGTCTCCGGTTGCTCTTAAAACTATTTACAGAGAAAACAAATCTATGCATTGCTGTTGGTTTTTCTGTTTTCTTCACTTGAATCGATGTGTGTAGGTGAAGGTGAACAAGCTAAGTGACTTTTTGAAGGTAGAAGAAGGGTTCGGTGGATGTAGCTAAAGGTAGATTAAGAAATTATTTAGAATTCAAACAAGAAAGGCTAAAATTATTTATCGATGGTAATTTGAACCCTTTCTCAAAAATTTGAATTCCAAATGAAGGTATCTTTGAAAGTTTTTCTAAACTATTAACCAGCACTAAGTTTTGTTAAAAGTGGAGTAACTCAGATCCTATGGGTATCTCAATTATTATAGAAGTGAAATGAAGATCGCATGCAAGTATCTAATACTGAGTCAGTTGAAAATCATTTCAAAACCAATTTACCAAAACTCCCAAGGACACTTCCAAACTCTCAACGCTCCTTACGAGAAGTGCGTGTGGGAAAATGGAATCCAATATTATAACCAACCAATTGATCGGAAAAGATAACAAAAATTTTGCTCACATGCTCTGACGAATGCTTGAAACAGTATCTACCTGGCTTCAATGTAGAAGTTATAGTTAAAATCTGAAATAACTGATTAACAAAAAAAAAGTGTTTCTCGTTCATATTAGTATACGTTTCACGTATAAATTTCAAATTTCAAATATAAGAAGGAATTATGAAACAGCAGTTTCGTAGTTTTCATTCATTTATTTACACCAAATCCCTTAAATAATCAGTACAGTGTATCCTTTGTCTAGTGCATTAGAGAAAAAGAGTGTGATTGATAAAAAAGAGGGGGGGGGGAAAAAGGCGATTGTTTGTGGTGGGTGTATTTTTTTGTGTGGGAGAAAAAATTAATGAAAAGGTAGTATAGGGTAGGGGTGGTGTAAGGGGGCGACCCCGGCGTAGTGGTAAACATCCATACCTCTAACGCCAAAGTCACGAGTTCTAATCTCACCCCCGGACAAGTTACGAAAATACCCAAAAGAGGTATTTGAGTGACTACGACGAGAGATGAACCAGCCCGAGGCTGAAAATCTCGATAATCCAGACAAAAAAAAAAAAAAAATGTTAATGTGTGCAAAATTTTATCTGTCAAGTAGTTTTCAAGATACACTCGAAACAAGAAGAGCAACGCCAACAAATCTTGGGCGCGGTGATCGATAATCCTGGTCAGTCGAACAGATTGATCGGCAAAAGGCTTGGAATCCACCATTCCACCATGTCCCGCGTTGTGAAGATGTTCCAGAAGACGAAGACCATCGAGCGGCGTGCTGGAAGCGGCCGAAAACCGAGAACGGAATACCAAGAGAAGGCGCGGAAGATAAGGCAGTACTTTAAGAATAACCCGAACCTTTCCACCCGAGACGTGACCAAAAAGGTCAATTCGTCGAAGTGGTTCGTCCAGCAGACCATGAAGCCGGCTGGGCTACGTGTTTTTGAGGTCAGGAAGGCGCCAAAACAGACTGACAAGCAAAACTCCCGCATGGAGGTTCCGGAAAAGTTCCGGAAGAGAAAGATGGACAAATTCGTGAAGAAGTACCTGTTGTGGCAGACGATCTGCGAGTGCGGACGGTACAGCAAGCCGTTCGTTACAACCGGCACCATAAACGGGCAGATTTATTGAGAGGAATGCTTGCAGAAGCGCTTGCTGCCCTTCCTCCGCTCTCACCGTGGTCCCACGCTGTTCTGGCCGGATCTCGCTTCGTGCCATTACGGCAAGCCTGTAATGGATTGGTACGAAGCGAAGGGCGTTAATGTGGTCCCGAAGGAGGCGAACCCGCCAAATACACCAGAACTTCGTTCGATCGAAAAGTTTTGGGCTATACTAAAGAAGAAGTTCAAGAAAAGCGGAAAAACATTCAAAACCGATGAAGCTTTGAAGAAAAAGTGGGAGAAATTGGGAAGATGGACAAAGCCTTGCCCAAGATCTCATGAGCAGTGTTAAGAGAAATGTACGAGCATTCAGCTTGGGGGAAGAAATTCAATAAATAAATTATGCCAAAACATAGTTAATATAAAGTTTTTTAATCCCTGAAAATTTGAGAAGTATCCGACATAAAATGAATTTTTGGTGATCATTTTTGTGAGTCTCATTTTTTCCGAGTCCAGTCTTTAAGAATTCGTTCGAAGAGATATGTTAATATTACCTCATAGGCAGCAAGAGTTACAATCGATCAATAGCTGATTTTTTTTTACGTAGAACTTACGCCTTCGGTTGCTATAGTGAAGTACAAATTCAAAAACTAGAATCCGAATTTCGCTTGTTACTTATTTACTAATGAATACATTTTAATTGACATTCTGAATTCACTTAATTCTGTTTTCAATAGTAAAATAAATTCAAAAATTTCTTTGCTCGGTGTGACTCAAGATCAACAAATTGATACTAGTCCTATGTCAAATTTCCAGGAAAATCGATTTAAGTAGGTTTCGTTCACCGCACTGCTCTGTGAACGAAGATATGGTCGATTTTACCCTGATTCCCCTGATGTTTTTGTGTTATTCAGAGATTGCTTTGTGCGGTTTGACTCAAGATCAACAAAATAAGGCTAGTCCTATGTCAAATTTCCAGGAAAATCGATTGAAGTAGGTTTCGTTCACCGCACGGCACTGTGAATGAAGACATGGCTGATATAACCCTGATTCCCCTAATAGTTTTGTGTTTTTTATTCAATTCAAGACAATCACAATTGTCTTCGCAAATTGTCGTAAATTTTTTTGGGGAATCGATTGAAATTAGTTTCATTTACCGCATGGCTCTGTGAATCAAGATATGGCGGATTTTATCCAGATTCCCCTAATATTGTTGTTTTTCAGAAATTTCTTTGCTCGATGTGATTAAAGAACAACAAAATATGGCTATTCCCATGTAACATTTCTTGGAGAATCGATAAGAGTTAGTTTTGTTCACCGCACGGCTCTGTGAATCAAGATAGAACGTGTTTTTATATGACAACACGGTACCTCTTAAACTTCAAAAGTTTCGTTCAGTTCATTCGGAGCATTCATCCATTGCCAACTGCAAGGAAAACTAACCTTACTTTTTGCCACTTACCCCACAAAGTTTTTTCCACTGCAAGCCACACCAGATTCAAAAAACGCCTTGATTTTAGCCATCATGGTTTTTAGTAGTAGTTTCCAAGTCACAAAAAAAAAAATCCTCCTTTTTGCCGCAGAGATTAAAAACCAAAAAGGGCAGAAGAGCCGGGTTCTTGTTTGTGCGAATAAAGGAGATTGTTTTTTTTTTTCGGAATTGTCTTTGGGTGGGGTGGGATTTTGTTGTGCGGGTGGTGTTGATATGACTCTTGCCGTTTTTTTTTTCCGCCGAAACATTTCAGTTTGCGGGTGGGGGTGTGGGTTTTGGTGTTGGGGTTTTTTTTTTTTGGGGGTTTGGGGTGCTGCCGCGTGTTTGTGTGTTGTTGGGGGAGGGGGGGGGCTCGCTGGGACCGCGTCGGAAAAACCCTTAAAGGGTGTCCACGATGAAATTGCCACACTATGAAATTGCTCTAACTTTTTAACCGTTGGGTAGAATTTAATGAAAATTTGGGTGGATTTAGTTCATTATTTACATCCTGCAAGTTTTAAAGTCCTGTGATCAAAACTCGCGGAAATGGAGTCGAAGGAACAGCTCGTGCGTGATAAAATCTTGCGCATTCATCACGAGAACAAGGATCTCTCGCATCGTTCCATCGCTAAAACGTTGGGAATCGCAAATTCCACGGTGTCGCGAGTGATTAAGCGGTTTGAGGAACGGTTGACCACCGATCGGAAGCCCAGAAGTGAAGGAAAAAGTATTCCGTACAACACCAAAAATCACAACCACGTAGTTGGGGCCTTCAACCGAAATCCGAACGCCTCCGTTCGGGATGTGGCTAAGAAGCTGCACCTAAGCCGAAGTTTTGTCCAGAAGGCCAAAACTAAGGCTGGGCTTCGAACGTTCAAGGTACAAAAGGCCCCTAATCGCGACGAGAAGCAGAACAAGTCCGCCAAAACCCGTGCCAGGAAGTTGTACCTCAACATGCTGGCGAAAGTTGAATGCTGCATCATGGACGACGAAACATATGTGAAAGCCGACTTCAAACAGATCCCCGGCAACCTATTTTTCACGGCCAAGGATAAGTTCAGCGTTCCGGAACATGTCCGCACTCAGAAGATGTCCAAATTTGCGAAGAAATTCCTGGTTTGGCAAGCCATCTGCACGTGCGGGAATCGGAGTGCACCTTTCGTGACCCAGGACACGATGAACGGACAGGCGTACATAAAAGAGTGCCTCCAGAAGCGGCTGCTTCCTCTCCTGAAGGCCCACAACGTCCCAACAATCTTCTGGCCGGATTTGGCCTCATGCCACTACTCCAAGGACGTGCTGAAGTGGTATGCGGACAATAAGGTCAATTTCGTGCCGAAAATGTTCAACCCTCCCAACACTCCGGAGCTCCGCCCCATCGAGAAGTACTGGGCGATTATGAAGCAGCACCTTCTTAAACGACCTAAGGTAGTGAAGACAGTCGAGGAACTGAAGAAAGTATGGGTTTACATGCAAAAAACGGTTGATTCACAGGTTGTGCAGAATCTTATGGCCGGGGTTAAGGCCAAGGTGCGGGCATTTGCGTATGGACTGTAAATAAAATACGAGTAAAATTGTAAAATGAAGTTTAATAGTTATTTCTCAATCCCTGAAAATTTGATGGCAATCGGATGAAAACTCGAATTTTGCGAATCAATTTTGTGTGTGGCAATTTCATCGTGGACACCCTTTAGTACTATGCTCGGCATGCTTGGTATCCAAATTTCGTTTCAATTTTAATGGCTTCATTGATTCAACACTCAACACAACGCCACAAAGCACACACTTTGGCTTATCGACGCCATTAACGATTATAGTTGTGAAACCGAGTTTCCTATAATCCTCGGATGACTTCCTTTGTTTTTCCTGGCTGGGTCGGTCTTTAAAATACATCCTAATCTTTTTTTTTTTTTTTTTTTTTTTTTTTGTTTTGCTTTCTTTTCTTATTCATTTTGGTTTTCTTTGTTTTGCTGCGATCAATCAACAAAATTCTAAAAATTTTAATGAGGAAGCAAAAAATTGGTCGGTTGATAGATTCGGAACTCGACGCGTGAATGGCCAGTTAAGTTGTAAAAGAAGACAAAACAAATGAGCCAACTACTACTGCGCCTTCATTGAATTTTTCTTCACGTTTAACGACGCACCAGGACGCACACTAATACATCAACTCACATCTCAGTAAGAAGGAAAGAGCAAGTAAAAAATGAATCCATTCAATCGCGTGTGCTAGCAGGAAAAAGACAATGGAAAAAGCAACTGTCCTTCGTTGCCTTCCGTTCACCACTACTCTGCTCTACTCGAACGAATTATAAGACGCACGAAGTCCAAAATATACTCGATTATTCTTTAAATTTTATTTGCATTTTATTTTATGGATCAGTTATTTTTTTTATTCTGTATGCATAAAAATTGTCACGCAGGTCAGACGCCCCCGACCCCCCTAGAATGCCCCCCGGACCACCGGTTGGGAAGCCCTGGACTAGCATCACTTTGTTGATCTAGAGTCACACCGAGCAAAGAAATTTCTGAACAACAAGGAAATATTAGGGGAATCAGGGTAAAATGAGCTCATTTGCTCCTAGCAGTTCCGTGTGGCCAATGAGACCATGTCCATTCGATTTCTTGGAAATTTTCCTTCAAGTAAAGGTAACCGGAACACTAACCGACTCAAGATATTTGTATATCTAAAATAAAATGGGAACCACCAAATTTCAATAATGAATGAGAATATTGACTTGGTATATTTAAAAATTGTAACTCAGAAACGGCTTGATCAACATTGCTGATTTTTTAATATTTTATGTGAAAAGGTCAAATCTCGAGTAATTTTTTAAATAGACGTATCTGATCTTGCAAACAAAGCGGGGAAGTAAGATTCAAACGTAAATTTCTTAAAACTGTCAGCACTCTCACGGAAAGTAGCATCATGTTAGGGAAATATTGTCCCTTGTGCTAGTGGCCCTAGTTTGCATGAATGTTTCAAGGGTTTCAAGACTTCAACGTTTGAATCTTACTTCCCCTCTTTGCTTACACCATCAGATACATCTGTTTGAAAAAGTACTCGAGAAAGGCTTGGAAAAAATATGTTCACCTTAAGTGTCCTCTCTCTACAAACACCTGTTTTTATTTATTTTCATAAATAACATTTAATTTACTTTTATTTACGCATTAAATCTAAGTAATTGTGTTGTTTAGGAAGAAAATTATTTCTCATCACCTCGAGACTTCAGAAGAGGACGGTATTTTCTTTTTGTTAGAACACTCCTGAAGCCTCATGGTGATGAGAAAATATTTCCTTCCTAAACAACATCATCAGAGATAGTTATTCCGCGTATGGGATCATACCAAAATAATATAATGTCTGAGTAATTGTTCAAATGGTCCATGATAAATTTTTTTCCTTTGTTTCTTGATTATCGAGATTATCAGCTAATTCATCTCTTGTCGTAGTCACTCAAACTCCTCTATTGATGTTTCTGTAACTTGTCCGGGGATGAGATTCGAACTCATGACTTTAGCGTGAGAGCCATGGTTATTAACCACTACGCCAGGGTTGCCGCCCAAATGGATAATTTTCAAATGCCATTTTCCAAAATTTAGAAATTTTTAGAATTTTAGAATCTCCCCTGAACTTAACAGGGTAACCCTTACTGTAACCCTTACTGAAAAATTTTAAAAAATACGGCTCTCATATTTTTTGATAAAGAACAAATTCTTTTGAGATTCTTAAAATTCGTGTATCTTTTGCCAATGGAATTGCCAAATAATTATTTAAAGATACAAGCTCATTTCATATGAAAATCTCGAATAATAAAAGTATAAGTTCCTTTGGAAACTGAAGGGTACTGCCAACTTCGAAGACGATTTGGCGTAAAATGCGTCAAATTGAACCTTAATAACCACGTTCAACTGGGGCGTCAGATACTATTCAACATTTTCGTGATTTAAATCAGGCTTGTTTCTTTGATTATCGTTTTTTTTTTCGATCGCGATTTGCGGCAATGGGACTATGTGGGGTAGAGGAGGAGAAGAAATGAAGGCTGATGTTGGGTGCCGAACTCACTGCAGCTAGCTGAGGATATTTCTTATGAAGGTTATTAAACAATGAACGAAAAGTTCGTTTTCCAGTAATAAAGAATTAAAGTTGAAAATAAGGTAGTTGGTGGGGGGAGGGGGTGGGGGGAAATGGGGAGGGGGGGGGAGGGGGGTGGTGTTTATTTGTAACTATACCCGAATAACGGGCATGAAATCAATACCAATACCCACCAGTCGGACATACTAGTTTTCAACTGTAACAGTAGTATCTACCTACGTACAGTGCAGTTCTGGCAGAAAATTTTAAACTCCAGAAGGAAGCAGGGAGAATACCAACAAAAAAATCCCACCCACGTTGAAAGGAAGGCAAACGCAGTAGAAGAAACCGGAAGGATGCAGAATGGAAAATTAACTGGAGACGTGTTTGTTTTGATTCAGTCAGCCATTACCAACCAGTGGGAAGGAACTGGGTGCGAGCGAACACGATGAACTTTTAAAATGTTGTACAAACTTTAGGGCCAAAGTGTAGGTTGTAGAATTGGGGTCGCTTTGAAGGTAGGTTTTTTTTTTTCATTCTTGGTTGTCGTCCCGTTGACTGTTGAAGTCGAGGAAACTGCCATCGAGGACGGTTCTTAGGTGGGATGGGAACAATCGGAGGCACGTATGTTCGGAACAGGAAATGTTGGAAAGACGAAAAGGAGAAAAACTCAATACCAGTAGCAGCAGCGCTGATGTGTTTGCGGAGAGAAAAATTGCCGGGTATGCAAGAATTTAAATTAAATTATATAAATTTTATAAACAAACAGTGAATTTTTCTGCGCAAATGGAGTGGAAAATTTCGTAAACAGCAATTTATTTGGTTGTCTTTCGCATAGAGTTGATTTCGGGTCACGTGTCTATGGGCGATGAATGGGGCGGTGGCTTGGAATGGATGTGTGTACTTAGGGGCTGCTTATTGAGCAGATCTTCTTATGGTGATGTTGTTTTATTTGGGAGGATGTGAAAACTTTTCCGCTTAAGATTGACGGGTGGTAAATAATGATACGCTATTTTTCAAAGATGGGCGTAATAGGTAAGGGAAAAAAATGTATACATATAGCACATGGTTGTGCGCAGTTCGAGCAACGCTATCGAATTTTTCCGAAAGCCATTCATTGTGAAAGTACAATAACGTTTCACTCAATATTTTATCTGCAGGCTTAAACCGGAAAGAAGAGAAATTACATTGCTGTCTATTAATTTTCCAAAAAAGCTAGAAAAATGAGAATATGTTGCCATTTACAAATTAAGCATACACTGCTGAATCGACAGTTGAACAATCGCTTTTAGAGAGGCAAAAACTTATTCGTTATCTAGATTACCATCAGAACTTTTGCATCAACATCTAACAACTCTAAAGTATGTTGTTTCACTCTCGCCACAAGCGCATTCCAACCATTTAGGTTTTCCTTACCCCGAAGTATCCAATTTTGGAATTAGCAAAACATCTGTGCCTCAGGAATGCTGTATCCTGGAGTTATCCCTTCCAAGCCCGAAAAGATACAACTTTTCAATTTATTACGCATGTAAGTTTATGACTGCAAGCCGGACATGAATACGAGATTTCCCAGTCTGGCTCGGGGCAACATTTGTTGTTTCCTGAACTTTACCAGAAAATTGTGGGCTGCGTTATCAAAACTCAATTCAGTGTTGCTTTGTTGGGATAGTACTCTTGTAAAACTTTTTTATTTTATGTGCAGAGAATCTTGTCAGTTTCACATAAAAATAGCTTTCATTCTCCAACATGCAATGGTGGCATAGGCGTAGCCAAGAGGGGGCAGCGTGGGGGGGGGGGGGGGGCGATGCCCTCTCCTAAGTTTTGATTTTATGCTTAGAATTTTATTTTTTGTTTCAATTTTTTATTATTTATTTTTTATGTTTGTCAGTTTGCCCCTTTGCTTTAATAAAAGAGCCAAATTACGCGACATTGCCTCGATTTTCTGACAAGTTGTAGCGAAAAACCGTTAAAAGTGGACATCCATGAGCATTTTTTTTTAAATAGTAAAGACTAACAACTTTATTACAATCTTTTCCCTTTAACCAAGAACCCAACCTATCTAACCTAAAGAATGTAAAAAAATATCCCTTAATCTGTAATGTTGACTATTAGAAAGGCATTGATTGCTTTTTTCACCGCTAGCTGAATGTTGAAGAAGTTATGCTCAATTAAATTTCCAGTTCTTGGCAATCATAAAACTTTGAATGTTCAGTTATAGGAATGTTATACCAATGTTATAGGTTTCAGAAGCCAAATAGTACTAGATTAAGAAATATAGTTGATAGTTAGAAAGTGTATCAACAAAAATATTTATTTGAACTATTCATGATATGGGCCAAACCGATCAATGTTACCCCGTTTTAAGGAACTGTAGTTTCGTATTATTGAGAATACATGTTAATCATATCCTACAGTTTTATTCAGCGTGTGAGAAAGCAAGACAACAAGCTAATCAGAGCGAGAAGTTGCAGTTGTCTTATCCTTTTCAACGATTTTATACGTTTTTATGAGCACGGCTGACCGCCCGAGGTTGGAACTCTGTTACTGCCAGATCAGCTGTTATTACATAGAGGATCAACATATGATGCTTGGGACTAGCATACATGCTCAATGTGTAAAACTGGTGATGCCAAACTAAAGCAATACCGGTGCCGGCCTCGCCCGAATGCAGGCCAAATAAGAAAAGAGTAGGAATGTGTTGACGTTTATTTGGACATTTTATTGGAAGCCAAAACCACCGCCGAACATACATGAGAAATAACTGAGATGTTTGATAACAAGATTGGGTGGCCGCAGGGTTCGTTTTAGTAAATGATAAGCTAAATTCACGCTTCGTTTAGTAAAATATTTAAATATTAGTACCGATTTCTGATTTGAACCGATTTATACCAACAGTAAGGATGCTATTGGGGCCACTCACAAAGTGTGATGGTGGTTTTCCGTTAGAAACACAAGGTTTATTTTAATAACGCTTGAGAGACACTTTGTTGTTTTCTTACTGTGCTCACTCGAACACTCGTATGACCGAATTATAGATAACCAAAACAATACGAAACCTGTCATACCTGATAAAAAAAATAGTGCGTAATAAAGCAACGGCACAACCTTTCACAGCCGATGCTCGAACCAAACTCTTTTTTCGTAACTTTCAATTTTTACTACTGTATCCTACAATCTATTGCACTACTGCAACTAATATCTGTATCAATCAAATTAAAGTTTCTAAAGAACAACCTATGCTAATTCATTAAAAATTGCAATTGAGGGATTTGGTAAAAATAAAAGTCCGTAGATGGATTTCGTGCCTTCGGTCAACCTTATATTTCTATTGATGTCCATGCTTATCGGTTTAATACCAACCGGGAGAGACTTGGTCTTATACAAAACGATTTCTTTATCTCCAATCCGCTCAACCAACCGCAATGTTTTGTGATATATTGGACGAATTATTATAATTTTAGATAACTAAATGTAGACGTCTTTCAAATTTGGTAGATCGACAAGCAATCTTTGGAGAGCTTAAAGGCGGACCGGAAGATTCGATGAGCTACATTTTCCTCAAATATTTAATCTGTTTCTATGGAAGACAAACCCGAAACCGTCGCTGAATGTATGTGCGATGGTTCTGCGCGTGATTATAAACAGAAGAACTTTTATAACAAAACGGATCACCGGATAGAATGCATACATAAGCACTCGGTTAATGTGTTACATGATAATGGCACAAAACAAGAAATAGTTAAATGAGTTCATTGGCAGGAAATTAACCATCAAATACTCAAATCATTGTCGATGTTCATTAGTTTTCATTCTAAATTGGATTTCTAAAAAGTTGCTCTGCTGGTGAATTTATTGCAAATGTGTGAATTGCGCAACAGTTTTTTTTTTAAATTATTAGCAGTTTAAAGCAGTTATTTGATTCTTTTATCTAGAAGAACCATTTTTTCATGTTTTTCATGCAGCTGAAACACCGAAAAGAAAATTATGCAAAATGGTGGGTTTTCTCGAATTTGAAATTGAATGTAATTCAACGATACACCGTTTTGGTTTCATATTACCTAGATACAAATGAATGCTGCATGCACTGTGTTTCGACAGAAAGTGTTTCATTTGGATCATATCAGATAAATCGGTTCAAATTACAACACGCAGATGCACCGGTGTATCTGAATTATTTTCAAAATATTGAGGAATAGCAGATAGAACATATATGAATTTGTTTTCGACACTGATGAATACATTTTCCTTAATTATTTGCTAACTACTCATGTATTACGAATGCAAGTATCAACAATTTAGCACATATATCACAGCTAGCTCACATTTGTAACTTACGTCGTTTTAAAAGGTTTTGCTTGATGTTCCTGCTAAGATAATATCAGATTAAATAATCATAATATAGGTTACGTTTGCTTTTAAAAAAAAATGGAAAGAAATTGCTAGTTTTTCATGGGTTTACCTTCGACTGCTCTGACGAAACTACCCCTGCAGCATCAATCATAGTAACCTATGAGTCAGCAGACAAAATTTGACAGCACCATCAGTCGAACTCTAACCGTGATGGCAAAAACAGTGAAGCAACTCCGTTCAGAAGTGTGCGCATTTAAAAAACGGCACCCCGCCGCTTCGAAAACGGACATCGTGCGGCACTTTGTGGACGCCGGATACGCCCGTTCCGGCATCTACAATATCTTGGCACTATTCGACAACAATCAGAGCATCGAAGGAAAGCCCGGGTCCAGACGGCCAACGATCCTGAGCGTAAAGAAGCTCCAAAGGATGCTGAAGAGGAAGACCGAGGGAAAGTGGCTACATCACTGCGTGCGCTTGGCCGGGATTTTGGTTCAACCGGCCAAACAGTGAAAAAGTACCTGGCGAACATGAACATACATGTCAGGAAGCGGAAGTCGCGTCCACTGGTTTCGGAGCTGCAGGCAATGACGCAGCGGCAGCGGCTGAATAAGATGGTCAACTCGATTTTCCCGGCGAATTGCGACGGGATGGTGGTGATGGACGACGAGACCTATCTCACCCTGGATGGCAACGACTGGCAGGGCACATAGTTTTTTACTTCCCCCACGAAGGAAGTTTTTTATAATATTATAGTGCCTTTCCGCCTTTGGCTGGATTGGCTCCGAGGTGAAGTTCATTTCACACACCAAGTTCCCCAAGAAGGTGCTGCTGTGGCTGACAATCAGCGCGAAGGGGATGTTAAAGCCTCTCTTCTTTCGCTCCGGACTGGCCGTGAACGGGGAAATTTATGGTACGAAATGCCTGCCGGAAGTTGCGTCGTTCATCAAGAAATACCATAAGGGCAAAGACGCGGTGTTCTGGCCGGATCTGGCCCACTACTCGAAGCGATCGTTAGAGGAGATGGAGTGGCTGAATATCGATGTGGTACCTAAGTCAGGGAATCCGCCCAACGTCCCCTAGCTGCGTCCCATCGAGAATTTCTGGGCCAACCCGAAGCGTAAGATCTACTCCGACAATTTTGTCGTGAAAACTGAGGAGGAATTGATAAATAAAACGAAGAAAGAACTCAAAAACATGCCTACACGCATGTTTTCGTCCGCCATGGCGTATGTTATGGTTAACTGTTAGAAGGCATTCGCAAGGGCGTAGAATTTTTTGGCAAGTAAGCTAAAATAATTACCTTCCATGGGAAATTTATCAAGAGCAATTATCTGCCTTAGTTTTTTTTTTATCACCATCCGAAAAAAGTCCATTTTTTTATGCAAACGTTAAATTAAGGGGAAACAAACCACAAGCTATAAACCACCAAAACTTGGTTTATAGATAATCATTGTTTATTTGAACAACCATTAAAAAAATATAATCTATTCAAACGGTGTGAGCACGGTTAGTAAGGAACGGTGTTTCCGCGGTATTGCTTTGCCAATACCGTGGGGAAAATCCGTTTAAACGCAATATCATTTTAGCGTTTATTTTCAACACAAAAGATCGAGACGAAAAATCAAATAATGTTTGTCATAGCCAGTCAGAAGTTTCGTATTTGAGAACACAATTTGATTGGAAGTTCATAATGACTTTTGAAAAAATTCCAAAAAGAGGTGATTTTGGGTGGAGGGGGGTGATTCGTTTAAACGCACTTGTAGTTTAATTAATCATATCGAATTCACAGTTCAAAAATCAACAATAAACAATAGTTTATACTTGGTTTGCTTTCCGTTTTTCTGAATAGTTTCGAAAATTCTGTTCGGCATGATTTCACCAGCTTCTGCAGAGTTTTATCAGGTATCAAGCTCCTGGCTTCTCGTACGACTGGCTCAAGTTCACGAACTGTTTTAAACTGCTTTCCGCCTTTGTAAACCTGTCGTGCCAGGATGCCCCATAAGTTCCCGATAGGATTTAGATCCGGACTATGAGCTGGCCAATCCAGAAGACTGATGTCTCGTTAAGAAAATGGTTTCAAAGATTGCTTGATGACATGAATTGCTGCATTATCCTGTTGAAATACGAAATTTTCCGGCATAACGTCTTCAGTAAACGGGATCCAAACATCTTCCAAAAGCTCCAAGTACTTTTCCGAATTCATCCTGGTCGAAATGGTGGCAATAAGGAGTGTATCGAAAAGAAGTTATAAACTTCCAAATAATAAAATAGGCATGAAAACATGGTTAAAATTAACATACTATTTCAGTTTATTATAGCTTAACATGTTTACAAAAGATCCAAACGGAAAAACTAGTCATCATGTTCATTTCTGTAGAATGCCCGTACCTTTGATTTGACACCTGCCATCAAATTCTGCACAGTGACCTTTGTGCACTTCCTGGATGCCGCTGCCCAATTTTTCTTAAAATCGGTCATGTTTTGGGACACTGTACCATCCTTCTTAAATATACGCTTGACTATTGCCCAATAGCGTTCGATCGGTCGCAACTGGGGACAGTTTGGTGGGTTGATGTCTTTTTCTACGAACTTGATGTTATTCTCCGTCAGCCACTGTAGAGTGGATTTGGCGTAATGTGCCGATGCCAAATCTGGCCAGAAGAGAGGAGAGGACTGGTGCTTTCTATACAATGGTAGCAACCTGTTCTTCAAACATTCCTTTTGATAAATCTCAGCATTTATAGTTCCTTTTGTATAGAAAATTGAAGAACGCAAGCCACATGTGCAAATAGCTTGCCAAATGAGCACCTTCTGACCGAATTTCTCCATCGCAACAGTCGTATCTGCGGTTGGCACACGTTCCCCAACAGATTTAGTATAAAACTGCGGCCCCGGTAGCGTTCTTGAATCTTCTTTAACGTATGTTTCGTCATCCATCAAAATGCACTGGTCGACATTGTCCAAAATGCAGCTGTACAGCTTTCGAGCCCTGGTTTTGGCACGAGACTTTTGTTCCGGAGTTTGTTTGGGCACTTTCTGCTTTTTGTACGTCTTCAAGTCATTCCTGCGCTTGATTCGTTGAATCATTCCGATGCTGGTCCTGAACTTCTTGGCTAGATCGCGCATAGAGGCAGATTTGTTCCGTTGAATATAATCCACAACTTTTTGGTCCAAATCGGGGTTGCTGGAGCCGGGTTTCCGGCCACTTCTTGGTAAATCCTTGAGGGAGCACTCCTTACCAAACTTTTCGATGATGCGTTTTACACTTGCCGGGTGAACATTTACTCTTTTCGCAATTTGGTTGTAAGTAACACCCTTTTCGGTGCACCAAGTGTGCAGAATTTTCTTTTTAGTCTCAAATTCAATTCGCGACATTTTGAATACAACTTTATCAACGGAAATGAATGAACCGAATAATCATTTTTGACATGTAAACAAAGCAAATGGCGCTTACACGCTAAAAATATATACAGTAGTTTATGCGTAATAACGCATCGAATGTTTATAACTACTTTTCGATACACTCCTTAGGGGTCTTTCCATGGATCGAAAAAGCGGCCCAAGACATTAGAGTGCCACCTCCAAAATTCCTGCTCAACTTAACCTGCGGAGATTTCCTCAAATCGTGCCAATTATATGCGGTGCAGTCTGGGCCATCCAAATTGAATATCTTCTTGTCAGAAAAAATAACATTGTCCTATTCCGTAGTCCACGACATGTATTTTTTAGCGAAATTCAATCTAGAGTTAATGTGAGCCGGTTGAAGATTTGCTTTTTTGTTTGCTTTTTGTGTACTTTAGGTGGCCACATCCATGTAGAATCTGCCGTACACGCCTCTTAGAAATGAAAAGCCCCATTTCTTGCTTGATTTGCGCAGCAGAGAAGTTTCCAGAGTCACCCATTTGTATGATTTGTTTCCGGAAACGATCTTCGAATTTCCCGTGGTTTTCTTTTTCACGCCATACTGCATGCCTTTTTTCAGCAGGTTCCTGATTGCTGCTTCCGATCTGTGGATAACACGTGCAATTTCGCGATTGCTCTCACCGCGACTTTTGAGTTCTCGAACCAGTATTTGCTCCGACTGGCTTAAATACTTTCCTTTACCCATTTTGCCGAAAACAAGCAACAACTACCGCGAAACGCAAATTCAAACTCGTGTTTATGGCGGACGAGAGCCATACAGTGTAAATATGACAGATTCGCAAGATAACAGTAGCATAGGTACGCTTAATGCGGCTTTACGTTAGTGTGGCCGTTAGTGTAAATTGTTCAGTCTGTGCAACCACTGGTTGGAGACGGTGTCATTCTCTCTGTTTCTCTCTCTCCCTCTCTCTCTTTCTCTCTCCCTAAAAAATATTTGCGCATCCCCCCTTTGAAATCCTGGTTACGCCTATGAATTGTAGAATGTGATTCCCAGCACTGGCACGAAGTAACGGTACTAATTTGTATCCGATATATGCCTGCATGCACATTCCCTTAACGACGAACGAATATGTGGGTGGATGTGATGGAATTCTAATTCAATTTATTGCATACAAAGTAACCGTTGTGAGTTATTTTGTCATGTCGTCGTAATAATTGATTCTCATACTACTGATATTGGAAGCGTCTGCATTTCAGTACTTTGTTGATTCGGTCATGCTATGCTCGCTAGTCCACGCTATCTTGACATGTTCTCTATGGACAGTTACGAAAATCTTACAGTCCAGGCTCACATAATTCTAATTATGGTTTTGAACGTTTCGCATCAACTTTCTCTTTTCTATATTAGTTGAGCTCACACGTAGATCACGGTTAGTTCGCTATGTTTCCAGTTCTGTTTTTCTAAAGGAGTAAAATTAAAACCTTTAAATTAAGAAGTTACTGACTGTCAATTCCGGATGATAGAGTAACAAAATATTCATTTCAGAAAAAAAACTACTCACCTTCGAGTGAGATTTAAAAAGCGTGGCCGCCACTAACATACCTAAAAATTTGCGGCTATTCTGCCACCCTATGGCGAGGTTGTGTTTCTTTTTTCACATGATTTACTTTCATTTCGGTATCCCAGAATGTACGGCACTCGAACGGCACCGTATTCTAATTAATTTTTTAATATATGTGTAGCCTACGTGGCTGTCCTCCTAGTTTTTCAATGTAGGGGAGGATGGTACAAAACGCACCGTTTAAGCAACATCGGGAATTACTAGTGAATGGAAGCTGAAAATTAGGAAGAAGTTATTGAGTATGGTGCATTAATATGTTTTCGTTGTAGATCAAATGTAATTTAAATTCAAAACGATGTTTATTCGTGATTTTTTAAAACTTTTCCAATTTGATGCCAAGACGACACCGGGGTAAAACGCCTGTTTCATTGCTCAATATGCGCCTCAAAATTGGGGTAAGATGCACCACAACACTGGCATATGATGTACCACAACACTGGGGTAGCAGGCACCGCTTGTAAAAGGTTAAAACACGGCTATAATAAGTTACTCATTAGAGTTGTAAAGTGAGGAGGTTGCAACATATCGCCACATATTTTTAGCTCATTTTGGTAGTCAATGGTATGGAATAGAGATAGCAAAACGTTGCGATATGTTGCCAACTCCTCATTATATACACGCTTATAAAAAACTACCCAACTGAGCATTTAAGTGCGGGAAGCCAACGTTGGGTATAATTATGTGTGCCTACCATTGGGTTCATATTACATACTTTTGGGAAGAATTTAACCAAAAGTAAATTATTTATACTCAGTGGTAGGTTTACATGACTATACCCAAAGTTGGTTTCCTTCACTTAACCGGTCCACTGGGTACTTTTTTCTAAGCGTGTAGACGTATAGAACGCCACGGTGCGTTCTGCCCTAGTTTTAGTTTTGTATAGTTTTGTCTAAATATTCTGAAAATACGTTGAATTATAGTGAAGTTTTGATACTATCTTGACGTTTTGTTGTCAGCGATACATGTGAAGTAAATTTATAATAAACCATGGATGTTAACGCATGGTAAAAGCATATTTTAATAACACTATTATTTACATGTGGGGTACAGTCATGAAAATTTGTTCAATTTTGATCATATTTTGGTGTATTTAGTGCCTTATTGTACTACAAAATTATGAGTTATGCTGTTTTATATAAAAATTGATGCAGTACCATTCCATTAAAGCTATAGTTTTGAAGATTTGAGCATATCTATTGAGTGGGTCATCCTACCCCAACAGTGCATTTTGTACTGTTCTCCCCTACGGGCAACGCAAAAAGCGACACCGCATTGAATGCCGTGGAATGAAAGGGTAGATCAGCGTACTCGGGGTGGGTCCGGGTTTTTGTCCCGTGTTTTTGTGTTGTGTTTGTTTTTTTTTTTTTTTTTTATTTCTTTTTAAAATATTGGAAAAAGGCGGGGAAGTGGGCGCTGCGGGGGTGGGGTTTGGTGTTGGGGGGGGGGTGGGGGGGGGGGGTGATTAAGAGAAGATTTTTTGAGAAGAAAAAAAATTATAAAATATATTAAATTATTTTTTTTGTTGGGGGGGGGGGGGGGGGGAGTAAAAAAAAAAAAACATTATATGTGTTGTGGGGTTTTATTTTGTGTTTTTTTTTTTTTTTTCTTTTTTTTTTGGTGTGGGGGGGGGGGGGAATGATAAAAAGCTGGGTGGGGGGATGAAATTAAAAAAATAAAAAAAAAAAAATTTGCTGTTAGTTTAATCCAAGAGGCATTTTTATTCATTTAATTGTGCGTTATTAGTCATCTTAAAACTAATTACAGTTACTTAATTAAGCTCCAAACATTTGAGTGTCCTCCAGCCATTAAGGTCTGTGTAGACTTGTCTGCAACCGGGTTAGCTGCTTCTGTCCAAGGTTTTCGAGATTTTTCTATAGTTGTAGCTTGTTTTTTGTATTGAAAGAGTTCTCTCTTCACGAGAGCCCAATACCGCTCGATAGGTCACAACTCCGGGCAGTTAGGTGGATTCGCCTCTTTCGGTACAACATGGACTCCATTCGCTTTATACCATTCCAAAACATCTTTGGCGTAGTGACAAGATGCCAAATCAGGCCAGAATAGCGGGGGAGCGTCATGGCTCCGTAGGAATGGTAACAATCGCTTCTTTAGGCATTCTTCACGGTATATTTCCTTGTTTACCGTTTCGGTAGTGATGAAGCTTTGGCTTGCTCGACCACAGCTGCATATTGCCTGCCAAACCAAATATTTCTTGGGAAACTTGGCCTTATTCTTCGTCCTGAAATGCTCCTCTTTGTCTCCTGTTGCAGAGCAGTATAATAAGACATTCCGGGAAACTGCTTAAGGTCTTCCAGCACATAAGTTTCATTGTCCATTGTCACACAGGAAAACTTAGTCAAATATTCGCGATACAACTTGCCCGGGCTCGCAATTTAGCCGTCACATTCTGTTTATCATTACGATTTCGTACAGTATTCAACTTGAACGACTTCATACCTTACCGATGCTTAGAAGTATGCACGAAAGTTGAGGACATTTTTATTTTTCTAGTCACAGTACGTACCCAAAGATCTGGTCTCTTCGGCAATATTTGCTCTACCTCCGCGTCCTTCTGGTGATTCCTGAGATCCGTTTTTGTTCCGCTCCCAGCCATCTTGGCTTTTGTCAAACGTGTATCGAAAGATTAAAGAACGTTATGGACAATGGTTGCAGGAAAGCCAAGCTATTTTGCAAGTTTTCTTACTGACAGATCCGGATTTTATTGAACCAACGATTGTTTGTTGCTTTTTGGTTTGTTAATTTATCAAATGTTTAGTGTGTAAAATTTGGTGGGTTTTGAGATGTTTTGGGGGGTGAGTTTTTTGGGATTTATAAGTTTGTAAAAAAGGGGTGCATATATTTTTGTTTGTTTTTTTCAGTCGTCAATCAGAGTAGACGTGTTTTTATTTCGTTCCTAACCGCGTGCGCTTCGCGTTTAATTTTTGCAAACTTTTCGATTTTTTTTTATTGCGTACGTTTGTTTCGAAATGAGCTGTGCAATTTGCTTACTAGACTCTACCGGCGAGTCGGTGATGTGGACCTGTATCGGATGTGATCGTATGTTCCATGCTGCCTACGTGGGAGTGTCTTATCTACGCCACTCTCTACGGAAGACAAGGCAAGAGGATAAAAAAATTGATGTGCAGTCGTATGTGCTGCCCTGTTGTAGTTCCTGTCAAACGCTCATAACCCTTAACTTCGATTTTAAATTAATATCATGTGAACTGGCAGCACTTACTAAAAACTTGGACAAAAACACGGAGGTCATTCATCGATCACAGCACGAAAACAAAGTTGAAATTATGCATGAAGCTATCGACCGCATCGAGGGTCAGCTGACCGACATAAAAAAAGAGCTGATGGTGAAAAACAGCGGATCCATTTCTACAATTAAAAACCACCTTACGTCGGTGCTCGATATAGCGATGCAGGAATCCAACAAAAATGTCAACAAGTTGCTAGAAACTATGTCAACTAATATATCAAATAGCTTGAAAAGTTTAAATGAAGAAGTGAAAGAACTTTCAAGCCACACTATGGACTTAGCTTCTCCTATGCTCAACAATCCAATGTTGGAGTCCGATATATTTAATGAGCTGAAGACAATATCAGCTAATTTCCAGGCAGCACGAAATACGCCGGAGGCGTGGCGGACCCCTCCAGCCTAGAAAGAAAAAAAAGAAAAAAAAAAAAAAGAGGAGGGGGGGGGGGGGGGGGGAGGGGGGGGGGGGAAACGGGAGGGGGGGGGAGGGGGAAGGAAAACGGGGCGGGGGGGGGGGAAAGGGTGGGAAAGAGAAGAAGAAAAAAAAAAAAAAAAAAAAAAAAAAAACAGATTTTTCAACCAGCAATTCAACAGTAATGATCGCAGCAACACAAATCATACCAATAATCGCAGCTTTAACTACTACAGCAACAATCACAATATCAACCAACTTCTCCCTGATAGAAAGCTTCTAGCTTCTGACGACCTCTCTATTGCAAGGAGAGGTAAATAGCTTTAGTTATACAAATTTGACTGACACGAGCCAACAAACTACTTCACCTCAAACACAGATAGGAACAGATTTTTTGGTATATTGCCAAAATTTCAATCGAATGAGAAGTCCGGCTAAGATGAAAGAAATTCAAAATAAAATTTTGTGTTGTTCCTACCCAATAATTTTGGCAAATGAAACCAATTGGGATAATAGTGTACGAAGTGAAGAAGTTTTTGGAAGCAGATATAATGTTTATAGAGATGACAGAAATTTTCAAATGTCTGAAAAAAAGTCAGGAGGAGGTGTTCTTATTGCCGTCTCGGTCAATTTGAACTCCGAAAGTATCACTACGTTGAAATTGAAAGAATTTGAACATGTATGGGTAAAGGTGCATATCGCAGGTGAAACACACGTATTTTCATCTGTGTATTTCCCTCCAAACAATGCTCGTAAAGACGTGTATGAAATTTTTTTCAATATTGCTGATGAAATCTTGTCCAACCTTGCACCAGAAGTAAAACTTCACATATATGGAGACTTTAATCAGCGTACTATTGACTTTGTTCCAGACATTGAAAATGAAAGCATCTTGCTTCCAATTGTTGGAGAAAGTGAAACACTACAATTTATTTTTGACAAAAGTGCAAGTTTAGGACTCAACCAAATTAATCATGTTAAAAATCGGCAAAATTGCTATTCAGATTTCCTTTTAACAAATATTCATGAAGACTTCTGTGTGACCGAATCAGTTACTCCATTATGGAAAAATGAAGCGTTTCACACAGCTATTGAGTTATCTATATTTGTACATGAAAACAAAAGACCCGACGACTGCGAGTACGAAGAGATCTTCCAATACCACTCGGCAAATTATGAAAAAATAAAGCATAGGCTAAGCAGAATAGATTGGCAAACGATTTTTAGAAACGAGGAAAATATCGAAACGTCAGTAGATGTCTTTTATAAATTACTATTTGAAATTATACATGAACACGTACCTGTGAAAAAAATAAGGCGGCAAAACAATTCAAAGCATCCGGTTTGGTATAATCAAGAAATAAAAGAATTGAAAAACCGCAAACAAAAAGCTCACAAAATTTATAAAAAGTATAGTAGTAACGATAATCTGGTCAACTACTTGAACATTTGCGATCAACTAAATCTAGCTACTGACATCGCTTTTGAAGAGTACAATTCAAAACTGAACGTGAAATAACATGTTGTCCAAAGAATTTCTTTAGCTACATGAAAACTAAATTGAAATCGGACAATTTTCCATCCAAAATGCATCTGAACGAAAATGTTGGGGATAACTTAGAAAAAATTTGCAACTTATTTGCAACTTCTTTCCAAGAAATTTATACCACATTTTCGGAAGAAGATCGTGATCGCGAATATTCTGATTTCTTCCCAGAGTTTGTTAATGATGTTAGTGTCAACAGCGTGAATGTACAAGACATTAGAGAAGCATTGAATAAATTAAATGTATCGAAAGGATGTGGACGGTATTCCACCCGTATTTTTAAAAAACTTAGCGTTAGAATTCACAACTCCATTGTTTTGGCTTTTCAATATGTCGCTTGAATCTGGCATTTTTCCCAAATCATGGAAGAGCTCCTACCTAGTACCAATATTTAAAAACGGAAAAAAATCTGACATACGCAATTACCGTGGAATTGCCATTATTTCATGCATTCCTAAGCTTTTTGAAGCAATAGTTAATGAAAAGCTGTTCTATCAAATCAACAACAGGATTACTAACAATCAACATGGGTTCTACAAAGGACGTTCCACTAATACAAATTTACTAGAATTCGTTAAGTACACGTTGATTGCAATGGATAGCGGAAACCACGTAGAAGCTCTCTATACAGATTTCAGTAAGGCATTTGATCGGATAGACATTCCCATGCTACTATTCAAATTACAAAAACTGGGTATTGAGCCAGGTCTTCTCAAATGGCTCAAATGTTACCTAACTAACCGCCAACAAAAAGTAAGATTCAAAGGAAAGGAATCAAATCCTATTCAAGTCTCCTCAGGTGTCCCCCAAGGATCCCATCTAGGCCCTATTTTATTTATTCTTTTCGTAAACGATATTTCATTCATTCTTAAAACTGTAAAATTCTTAATATATGCCGACGATATAAAGCTCTTCCTAGAAGTAAGAAACAAAGAAGATTACAAGATATTTCAAGAAGAAATATTTTCTATACTTGGTGTAACAAAAGCCTTTTACAATTAAATGTTCAAAAATGTAATGCGATAGCATTAGCGATAGCGATAGCAATTACATTGCTTATGTGAGGTCAATACTGGAATATTGTTGCGTAGTCTGGTCACCTTTTTCAGTCATCCATGAAGAACGAATAGAGTCTGTACAAAAACAGTTTTTATTGTTTGCATTACGTAAATTAGGTTGGGAAAGATTTCCTCTCCCACCCTCTGAAGCTCGCTGTAGGCTTATCAGCATGCAAACACTAAAAAAACGTCGCGAGTTTGCAAAAGTTTCGTTTGTTAATGGCATTGTTTCGCATCGCATTGATTCAGCAGAGCTGTAATCAAAACTAAATTTTTACATACCCTCCCGGCAACTGCGCAATCGAAATATTTTTATCACAAATCATTATCGCACAAATTACGCTAAATTTGAACCTCTAAATCAGATGATGGCAACCTACAATTTACATAGCGATGCAATCGACTTTACAATTACAAAATCCAAATTGAAGCAATACTTCAATGCTATACGCTAAAGAAGAACACGCCATATGAGTATTGTAAACCAGGCGCTGCTTAGTCTAATGTTGTGTATTTTATAACCTCGATTATAACTAGAATTAGGAACAAAATGTAACAAATGGTCTACTTATGATTGACGACAATAAATAAATGATAACATTTTTTTAGGGGGCTGCAAAATGGTGAGTAGCCACCTGGGATGGAGCGTGCGTCCCCGCATGTTCCTACCTCGTGCTTCCACGGGTCAAGAGATGACAAAGACCGCCAGCTAAGGGTTGCGTACTTAGCTGGTAGTGCTGTTGTCTTTTTGACTTCAGCTAGATTGAGGAGGTGCGTGCCGAGCGTCTGTCCGCCAAGAAGGTGCGGCTAAAACAGCATCTGTCCTGGCATCCAGCGGCTGAGTAAGAAACGCTGTATCGCGTCACCTATACCGATGGAGGCAGCGCGACCCCGGTAAGGAAGCATGCTGAAATCTTACCCTACCACGAAAAATGGCAGTATTCTTTGTACGGTATATAATTTCGGTTCATCCATGGAATTCCCAAGTATTGCATAGTAATTTTAAATGTCTACAATTGCAGCAGAACCACAATCTTCAGACATGCAGACAGCACAAATAAAATTGTTATTATAATTTTATACTATAAAATCCCTTCAAAATATTTTATTTTACGCTATTTTCAGCTTCGCATTTATGCATCGTCGTAAGTTTTAGCCCACTAACACACGTTATGTATTTAAAAAGACAGGCTGGTGTTTTACCTTGTTTTAAGAAAGGATCATGTGACAAGTTCGACAAATCCTTCTTCATCCAAAAAATTTTTAATTCAAATACTAAAATTATATATGATCCTTCATTGTCTATTTCACAGATATCAAGTTATTTATGGGCCCAGTATGAAACAAGAGTTATCGGAGACTTAGAATTTCCTTTTTCTTTTTTCTTTTTCTCTTTCTGTGTTTTTCTTTTTATGTGGATTTATTATGTTTCCGTTTTTGGGCAGTAATCAAAATTATATGAAATTTATTTCGACTTATTGTTTGCTTAAATTTTCTTTGCTTTTTTGCTGTATGACTTTGGAAATTTTCGCCATTTCAGAGTTTCAATCATCTAACATCGCAGCAGAAGAGGCAAATAGTATGTTAGTTTTTTTTTATTATATATTTTTATTGATTAACTATATTAAAATTACAGGATGACGAATTCCAACTATGATTTTTTTTTATTAAATATTCTAGTATTGCTGAATTACATCCTACATATATTGCATATAATGACGTATTATTTACATTATACATATAATAAATACTGGGTTGGGAGGGAGCATCAGAGTATAATTCAAGCTGAAACTGGACGATGGTTTGGTTGACTGCCTGATTCTAGGAGGGAATAAACAGTATCATTTTGTTTATCCTACCGATTCGATGATGATGCTGTGGATTCTACTCCAACAGTTTCAGTGAGAGTGACGCGCCCTTCTTAACAAGCCATCCTGTAGAAAGCTTAATAAGTATTGCAAACTGGGTTATTCAATTTGTTGGATCATATCGTTGGAAGGAGATTCTTAATTTTCCGTGGATTTTGCGTGAGTGTCTCTGCATACGGGTCCACCCCTCCGTTTTTGGCCCTTCATACAGCGATATTGTGAATTCAAATCGGTGGCTCAATTTGATCTTGCTATTAAGTGGAGCTGCATCCAAGCCAAGGGCATGAAGGGATGATGGCTACCATACATACGTACATACATATGTACATACAAATGATAAATTTTTTTGAGGGTAAAATGGACAGGTAGATTTGTGTATTTTAATGAATTCAAGATATTATAAAGAACATAACAGTGTATATTTTCCAATTGTATGAAACGACATACAAACATACCGTTGAGCTTGCAACTCTTCCTTGACAGCAAGAACCGCCTCCATTTTATGCCCCCCCCCCCGGTTTTGGGGAAAAACTATAAGGGATAGCCCAATGGGGTTGTACGCAAAGTTGACGTAGGACTACGTAGCAATGTGTAATGAATTTTATTATTATTATTTTTAATTGCCTGTATTAGAATAGAGGCTGCATTGATCGGTGGGATCAAGAAGCCTTGCTGCAATTCAGTGTTTAACACACGACCGGTTTATGTGAACAAAGTTAAACCGTTTGATGCATTGTCTGGTTCAACATGGTAGATTAGTTTCGTTCGTTTCGTAGAGCAACATTGAAACGTAGGTGCTGTTCTAATGGGACGTTGGATCGGCATAGATAAGTAAGTATGTTAGAAAATTCTATGATTTGCTCTTTACAAATCTTTTGGCGGTGCTAGACTGCATTTAAATGTTGGTATGATGAAAGGGCAACGGCTGTGCTGGCAGTGGTGATTGTGTTGATATGATCGACTAGCTGGAGACCATTATCCTTATCGCGTTATAGATTGTTGAAAGTCTGTTTGGGAATTCAAAGTCAATTATTAATGATATTTTTGAACATTGACTTGACAGTTCCAACTGATTGAAGCAACAATTTCAAAAATCTATCGAGAAATGATAAAGTTATTAGCGTTCAAAATGTTTCAAATATTCGTGATGGTCGCTATTTTTCAAATTTTCATTTGACCTCTACCCTAGCCGATGGACGTAGTCTAGGTCAAAATAGCGTGGGTGTTCGTAGACCAGCATTAGAAAGTAAGTATGTGAGAAAATTCTTTTGTACACAGCCACCAAGCATTTGGTGGCTCTGAAGTGGGCCGTGTGGTTTGAATGATGATACGGACACGGTCGTATTTGCTCCGATGGTTGAGAGGGTCCTAATCTTTATGGCTTAAACGATAGTTGAGGACTTGTCACAATTTGAATTTTATTTACAAGTACATTTCTATAGAAGTTTCTTTAAAGAATATGTAACTGTATAAAAATCATTATGTTAGTTGGTCATCAATTTGAACGATAATTTTTTTTTTGCAGGAATTCAATAAACCCTTGATAACTTCTCCAAGTGTTTGAAAGTCGACTTTAAACTCATGCTATTATTTAAAATAGCTTAAAGATTGATTCGCTCCGATTGCTGCTCTGACCCTTTGCAGCCATATTCTGCGACATTTCACTTTCTCTTTCAAACACTTTCTCAAAAATATTTGATTCCTATTGCAAGGTAGGGACTCTATCCAACTATTCTATTCTATTCTATTCTAACGCTTACACAGCCAGTAATGGAAAGCATCCTGGAAAATACTTAACCAGTTTTTTTTTGCAACATAAATACTTGTGGCATATTTGTAATATGACAAAAATATTAAAACGGCCAGGCCCACTGTGTAGCGTTGGGGGTAAAAGGAGATTCAAAAATAAACGGCATTTAAATTATCCATTCGATGAATAAGTTAATCAACGAATATTTTCGGATCGTAAGAAAGAGGAAATCGGGACAACCGTCCTTCCGTCTCGTTGTAAAGTAGGGACTCTATCCAACGCATTAAACCGAACAGAAACACTTTCAAGCACTGATTGGATTTTGAAGAGAACATTACCAACATTGAACAACTTGTTATAATAAAATTATGTCTGTAATAGGGGAATCATAACATGCCAGCAACAGTCGGCTGCGATGGCAAAAGGCAAATAAACTTTAAACGATCCTGAGTTATTTTCTATAACGAAACATGATTTAAAGAAATATTTGGTATTCATCGAACAGAAATTTTGCGAAATTCAGGATCGGCCAGGATTTACGAATTAGGTAGGTGTCATGCGGATACAATGAGCAAACTCTTATAATAATTCAGTATCACATTCTTTCAAAATCAGAATAGTAGCCCTGAAGGAATCTTTTTGTGTGAAATACATCATATAATAGTTATTGACATTCTGTCGAAATTTGGGAACCAGGGCGCTAAACACAGATGGTTCTACCCCGAAAAATACCGTTCTGCCTGTATAGACATAAGATTGCGGATTTTTAACACTCAACGTTGCGTCTTATCTACATCATCTACATAAATATCGATATCATCTTCAAACATATAAATATCATCATCAAATACATTTATCTCATCTACATATATATCTATATAATCTACAAATATATCAATATCATGACCATATACATCTATATATTTATCTATATCATCTACATTTGTTTCGAAATTATCTACATAAATATCTATACATGTACATCATATCGTGATATGACTACCAACTGGATCATACATGTTTCCCTCCAAATTTAATAAATTTGCCACGAGCTTGGCATAGCACACGACTGCATTAAAAATGGCTGTCCAGCCAGCCACTCGCTAGCGACAGCCGCTGAGCCATCATTCTGGATGGTTGCTCGCCCGCGTACCCTCCTGCAGGGTACTTGCAACCGCCAGCTGCCAGAGCAGTACTGGCCCATTGCCGCACACATTGCACAGCTCCATGGCTGCCGAGCGAGTGAAGATAATTTTAGGGTGTCCCCGTTTTATATCGTGCACTGCTGCATGTGAGACGTTCGTTTCTTTCATTTGAAGTCTGTGATAGGAAAGTACTGTGCATTTAGTAAATTTACTCTGAAAATCAAGCATTATAAGATTGTCTGCCTGCCCTAAAATCAGAGTGCAATCGTCTGAATAAAATTATCAAGGCCAGAAGGTGGATCTCAGAAAAATAACTTTGCAACAAAACCGCGGCCGCCAGGTGGGGGAAGGGGGTGGGAAATAAAAAAAAAAAAAAAAAAGGGCCGGTAAAAAAAAAGAGGGTGGGGGGGGGGGGGAGGGGGAGAAGGCGGGGCCTTTTGGGGTCGAGGGGGGGGAGAAAAAAAAACCGGTTGGGGAAAAGGTAAGGGAAAAAGGGGGGTGTAATGTTGTGGTGGGTTTGTTGTTTTTTTTTTTGTTGTGGGGGGGGGGGAGCTATCGACCCATCAGCCTTCTCTCGGGATTATCTAAACTTTTTGAGAAAGCAATTTACCGTCGGCTCCTTGCATCTACCGACAAACTCAACATCCTGCTTGATGTACAGTTTGGTTTTCGACGCGGTCGATCAACAGTACATCAACTGAACCGAGTCACTAACATCCTCAGGCGAAACAAGTCTGTCTCGAATACATCTGCCATGGCTCTTCTTGACGTGGAACAGGCGTTTGACAACGTCTGGCATGATGGCCTGGCGTACAAGCTGCATCGGTACAATCTTCCAGTCTTTCTGGTAAAGATAGTGAAAATCTACCTATCAAACAGAACATCCTGTGTTTCGCTACATGGTGCAGTTTCCGATGCGCAGAAGGTTTCTGCCGGTGTTCCGCAGGGAAGCATATTAGGTCCACTTTTATTTAATCTGTACACCTCGGACATACCCCCACTCGCTTAAAACGGATCTCTGTCGCTGTTCGCCGATGATACCGCAGTCGTCCACAACGGTAGAACAACGGTGGAATGGACCAATACAGCCATCTATCTTGGCGTAACACTAGATAGCTGTATGAACTTCAGGGAGCAGGTTGACAAGACTGTCGCAAAATGTAACGTTCTGTTGAAGCTTATGTACCCCTTGCTAAACAGAAAGTCTACATTGTCCCTGAAGAACAAGCTTGCTATCTACAAACAGATCATACTCCCGGTTATTGAGTACGGCATGCCGATCTGGGAGAGTTGCGCAAAAACACACCACCTAAAGCTCCAGCGGGTTCAAAACAAGTTTCTCAGGATAATCCTGAACACACCTCCACGGACGAGAAACACTGAGATCCACCGTCTGGCCGAGATAAAAACACTCGAAGATCGTTTTAGTGAGACTATCAATAGGTACAGGACACGTTGCCACCTATCAGACCACCAAGTCATCCGGGACTTGGTACCCCTTCCCTAGGTTTTTCAAATTGTAGTTATTGTAGTTAGGTAGGTTATCAAATTTTATAAATTTAAACCAACCAATCCCCATCAAGGATGATATGTAAACTAGAATATAAAATTTAACGAATCACACAACCAAACCAACGTAAGAAATGTTCGAAACAAAGATGTAGAGCCCTTAAGGCTAAGTAATTGAAATGTAAAGAAAACAAATGTTACAAATTAATTGATATAAATGAAGACACATTTTCGTAGTTTAGTAGCATTATAAGACATCACCTTATTATTGCGTTAATTTCAATAGTTAAAAATCAATAATTTTAAATGTTGATATCAAAGCGTAGAAAATGTCCCGATCGATTGGTGCAAACATTTTGGAAATCAATCGTGGAATGACTTAGTTATTAACGTTCAAAACCTATATATTTTTCGTGACGCTCCAAATTTTCGCAATTCAAACGTGTACCCCAGTATTGAAAACACAGACGTTGTCCTACGTCAAATAAAAAACACATCATCCAGCTGACTTCTAGCTTAGAGTTAAGCTGACAGAAGTATTTTCTTGCTAATGTGACCGAGTTTTTCCAAAAGCAAACTTCGTTCCTTCTATCTTGAATTTAATGCTTATTGCATTTCACAATTGGTTAATTGCTGCTTAGTGTGTTCTAGAAGCTTTTTCGCAGTAAAAAATTGATTTTTTTTTGTTACAGTTTTCCAGTATTATGATTCTAGTTAAACTTTCAACTAGTTCTTCATAAAGCGATTTGTGTCCCAGACAGCTACAAATGCTTGACCAGAAAAAGCATCCTTGAAATGTTCTCCCAAAAAAACGTTACTTTCGTTCACACGATTCCCATCAACTTCAGTTACATGTAATCAAACTCTCTCGCTCCTCTGTCTTGTCACTTCCGGCGGAACATCCAGAAATCCCAGCTAAACGACAAAACTATAACAATAAGCCCGTATTCTGTAAGTTTCAAAGTAATCAAACATGATCACCAGCGAGCCATTTTTCTCGTGGCTCACTCTCATCGTTTTACTACGCTGTGTGTTGTCTGTTCTTCTGGCAAGCAACGCAAACCGTCACCCCCACTCCAATGGACGGGAAAATTTACGACCTTTGGATTTGCGGAGCTTTCGAAAATTAACCCGTCATCCGGATTCTGATGGTTGTCTCCGTCCCTGTTCTTGTCAGGAGCAACTCCTCTTACAATAGATAGATAAGACATCTTTTTGCCCTTCCCTCGCACGGTCTGACTGGCACCAGTGGGTCCGGTGTCGTTCCGATGGGGCAAGATAGTAAAGCTCTGCTTCTGCTGGGGATAAAAACTATTATTCATCTCTTAATTCACTTTCCTTGTCTCGCTTCTTTTTACGATATCAGTGCAGGAGGAAGCAACCCGTATCTGGGATGCCGGTCGCGCGATGATGGACGCTGGTTCCGTAGAAGAACGATGAGGACACAACTCTAATCAACTTCTACTCTCCCATCATCGCATCATGGTATATAGAATGTAAGTAGTGCCTGTTGACTGTAAAATAGACGGTTAGTGTGCTATTGTGTCAGAAGTGGCAGGCAAGTCCTTTTGTTGCTGGATTTGGCCCTTGTCGGGTTCTAATCTTTTGATTGCTGCACGAATGACACAGATTCTTCATTCCAGTATTTAGCACACGGAAATAGTTGCTGTTTGCGTGAATCAGCTGTCTTTACCAGGTTTGATATTGGTGCGGGAGAAATTTATGTGATAACTTCAGTGTCTCCCGGTTGGAATCTTGGGCTTCGTGAAAATCAAAAAGTTGAATTGTCTGTGACTAAGATTACACGATGTTCAAGAAGTTCGGATACACTCCAAAAAATGTTAAAAAGATGAGAATAACTTTATTTTTCTGGGTTCATTTTATTGAAAGCAATGATAATAAAGAACGATTACAACATTTCTCTTGGAATGGTCCCTCCACCTTTGTACTTCTTCACGAGCTTCAAACGTTTCTCGAACGCGTCGCATTGGCATATCGTCCCAGATTTTGAGAATTACCGGCTTGAACTGGTCCAAGGTACTGACCTTGTTATTGTTCAGCTTCGACATCATATAGGACCAAACAAAAAAGTCGTGAGGATTCAAATCCGGCGAGCTGGGAGACCACAATGTTTTGTTCAGAAAGTCGGTTAAATTGTCCCTGACACCAGACTTGCGCCATATTTGCCGTGTGCGCTGGTGCACCGTCCTGCTGGAACACGTATAGATGCTTCAGTGACTGGTGGCAAGAACCCTTCTCCAAAACTTCAGTTTTGTAGTACGCCACGTTGATTTTGAAGTTTTGACCCCATGAGAAGCCGAATATATATCACCGGGTCGCTAACCGATAAAAAAAGCTAAATTACAATGTCCCGATACTCATTCATCGCGCGTAATGTACGAAAAACAACTGACACAACACCACGCACATCCGTTAGCGTATATATGAAGCTAAAGCTGACACCAAGTCCAATACAGAACATTTACATGGCGCATACCTACAAAATGATGACAATTTGTGTTCGAACTTATTGAACACCGTGTAGTTCGATCATCCAAACCTGGTCAAATCTCGATGCATTGCAAATCAAATTCAGTTGGGCAATAACGCTGTGGTACTTTGTTTCCGAGATTTTTGACGTTTAATTTCATCTTCTTCTTCTACTTTGCTACATAAACCCTACAAAGCGTTGCCTGCCGCTCAAATTAGTGTTCTTTTAAGTTTATACACAGTTTCTAGCTAAGGATTTTGTTCATCATTTCAAAGCATCCTATCGTAAAGAGTGTGTGTGATTCAGGGCAGTCTAAGGAATGAACCACCCTAAAGGGCATTCGATTGTATTGAAAATCAAGTCCCTGAACTCGACGCAATGATTCCTCATGTAGGAATAGATGCAACATGACATGAAATTTTCATCATATCATTCAGTTTAGGTATTTATAAATTTTGTTTGGGATTAGGCTAATGATAGTTTACAATTAATCATAGGCTACAGCTTCCCATATTGATCTCGACATTCATGATTAATCCTCCTCCAACATAGAGGATCAATGTGCGAATGGATTGGTCCCTTAGGCTTGGATTTGTAATTAAACGAAAACAAACATTATTATAAAAGAAACCAATATAAGTTTACTCCAATTTTGTACCTTGCGTTGCAAGCCCTAAAACTGCAAGTGTCGTATACTAAAGGGTGTCCCACATCAAATTGAATCACGGAAAAAATGCTGTAGAAATTACCTAGTTGGCCGATCCTTTTCAAACTTTCAGACAATAAAATTTTACTTAGTAGGCTTTTGGTATATTTATTCCATTCAACTTCAATACCATAACCGTACGCTCACACCTTACGCTTAACGCCATTCATTAGGTTCTGTACAACATTTGGCTGCAGCTTTTTCTGTACGGAAACCCACGTTTTCTTCATGTCTTCCTCAAATTTGACCTCCTTGGGATGGTTCCGTAGTGCCTGCTTCATAATAGCCCAGTATTTTTCGATGGGCCTTAGTTCCGGTGCGTTAGGGGGGTTCATGTCCTTGGTTACGAAAATGACCCCGTTGGCTTTGTACCACTCCAGGAAAACATTTGAATAGTGGCACGATCCGACCTGAAGATCGCAGGGCCCTCGTGTTGCTTCAACAGAGAAAGCAGACGCTTCTGTAGAAAATCCTTGAGGTAGATCTTCCCGTTTACAGTCCCGGTAGTCACGAACGGCACACTCCGTTTGCCTTTATGAGCACTTTGCTTGCCAAATCATGTATTTTTTGGCAAACTTTGAAAGTTTCTGCTTCTTCACTCCCTCCGGAACATCAAACTTATGCTGGGCGGTAAAGAACAGTAGCCCCGAAAGCTTCTAGGCGTCCGCCTTGACGTAAGTCTTTCATCCATGATCAGACAATGAGGCTTCGTCAGCATCTGGGTGAACAGTTTCCAGGCCTGTGACTTTTCCACCGTATTTTGCCGTTCGTCACGGTTTGGAGCCTTCTGCACTTTGTATGTATGCAGTCCCTCCCGGTCTTTGGCTCTCTTCAACTCGCGACTCGCGACTCAATTCGCGACGTTGCTACCAATTTGTCGTATAAGTAAATCTAGACTCGAATTGCATGAAACGTACATCTTCATGACTAAACTAGTCAAATTGCACTTCTATAAAGCTACAGCATGACACATGGAAATTATTACCTTTCATTTTATGCTTTCAGTTCTACTTGGGTTTGCCACCCTGTATATGAGCTATGTATATACATGTGCATATGTGATAGTGAAGTTCAGTCAACCGCTTTCTTTTTATTTGAAAATACGATTGCACTTTCAATGGACGCTTTATTCGTATAGTTAGCAGAGTGGCCATGTTTTTGAATAGGGATCCATTCCTAGTATTGCTAACGATGATGTCAAGTAGTGCATTTTTTCGGTTAGCAAAAATATTCTCAAAACTGATGCAAAAGGCACCATAACCAATATTAAGAGTGTATCGAAAAGTATTTAAAGGGTGTTCCAATCAAAATTTGGTCAAACAGTAATGTGTGTGAGTCGATCAAAGTTTTTATTAATAAGTCAAATTTTTTTCTTTTTCAAGTTCAATTAATACAGAATACAGGAGAAATATTCAGCTAAGCTTCCTTTTTTTAACGAATACGAATTGCCGGGTCTTTCGTTTAACACCTGCCATAAGATTTTATACAGTTTCCTTGTCCACTTTATTCGCCTACAGCTTTTTGAGTCTTCTTAAGGTTCCGCTTGACGATGGCTCAATATTGTTCGTTTGGGCGGAGCTCTGGCGTGTTGGGAGGGTTCTTGTCCTTGGGTACCATTTGAACGTTGTTGGCAGCATACCACTCCAAGGCCTTTTTTCCGTAATGGCAAGATGCCAAATCCGGCCAAAATAGAACGGAATCACGGAACAATTATGTCGCTTCAGGAAAGGCAGTAGACGTTTTTGTAGGCATCTGGCTCAGATAAATTTCCTGGTTGACGGCTCCGGTCTCAATGTAAACGTTGTTCTTCAAGCCACATGTACAGATGGCCTGCCACACCAAATATTTCTTCGTGAACTTTGACAGTTTAATGGGCTTGAAAATAACTGCCACCTTTCCCCGTCCAGTTGCCGTATAAAATTCCTGTTCAGGAACCTGTTTAAAGCCTGCCTTGACGTAAGTTTCATCGTCCTGTACCACGCAATCAAACTTCGTCAGCACCGTCGTGTACAATCTTCGCGATCGTGCTTTGGCCGACGTGTTTTGTTTATCGTCGGGATTTGGAGTCACCACTTTCTTGTAAGTCGACAGTCCAGCTCGTTCTTCAGCTCTATCCACGGTTGAAGGCACCACTCCCAGCTTCTTTGCGACATGTTGGACGGAGAGGTTGGGGTTCCACTCGAAACAGCGGGCAACTCTTTTTGTCGTCGCTGTGGCCTCTGACTTTCAATTTCCCCCCGATCCAGCTTTCTTGCTATCGACAAACGTTCACCGAACACTTTTAAAACGTTGGTAAAAATTGATTTAGCCACATTTAACAATTCCGCCACTTTGGCGTGAGAGGGGTTTGGATTTTCGCCATGCACGTGCCAAATTTTGATGCGTTGCTTCTCTTCCTTCGACGACATTTTGAGAACTGAAGTGCTAATCTCAAAATGAAAATAGAGGCAATCTTCAAAATGAGGGGTGTGCAACATTTTTTCATGCACAATGAAAGGAAATGCGTCAAGTTTAAGTCGACCAAATTTTGATCAACCTATAAATAAAATGAAATTCCAATCAAACTAACAAACTTATCAAATTGCTGATTTCGGTAATACGATCGTACTTTAGCCTTTATACTGTCCATGAAATTCTGTTTAGTGGTTTTTGTGCACTTCCTGGAAGCTGCTGATCAGTATTTCTTGAAGTCTGCCATGTTGTGAGCCACATTGCCCTGAAGTGATCGAACGATTGCAGTAAGGGACAGCTTGGGACGAAATCAACGTTGTTATCAGAAAAATGTAGAGGATGGCATAATAAGCAGATGCCAGATGCGGCCAAAAGAGAGGAAAAATCTCATGCTTCTGATATAGTGGAAGTCACCTTCTGTGCAAGAATTCGTTTAGGTAAATTTCAGCATTTATTGTTTGTTTTGTGGAGAAAACGGGAAATGACAAGCCACATGTGAAAATAACTTGACAAACGAGCGCCTTCTCACCGAATTTTTCCGTCGCAACAGTCGTATTTGCAACTGAGACACACTCCTCATCCGATTTGGCGTAGAATGAGGTCCCGGTGATGTTCTAGAAATCATTTTCACGTACATTTCGTCGTACATCAAAACACACTGGGAGGAAGTGTCTTAAAATACAGTTGGACTGCTTTTGAGCCCTCATTTTGGCACGACACTTTTGATCCGAAGATTGTTTTGGTACTTTCTGCTTCCTGCTTTAAATAATTTCTTTTCTTAATCTATTGGATCATCCCGATGTTGGCCCTGTATTTCTTGGCCAAATCACGAGTAGAGGTTGATTTGTTCTCCTGAACACGATCGACGACTTTTTGGTCCAATTCAAGATTGCTGGCACCGAGGTATTCGACCAGTTATTGGCAAATCCTGCTGGGTGCTTTGCTCACCATTTGGCAATCTGATTGTACGCTTAAGCTTTTTCAGTAAACCAAGTATGCAGAAACTCCATCCGTTCTTCAAGTTAAATCCATGAAATTTTACAATAAAAAATTTTGATTGTGAAAAAAAACGAAAAATACGCTTTTTGACATGTAAATAAAACGTCATACGAATAAAAACTAAACCAATACGTAAAGTTCTGTCCAGTTAGAACCCGGCATCACTTATTTTGTTGCAGCGGCACGGAAAGTGACCACTGCAAGAATTCTTTTACAGCGGTTTGTTTACCTACCTGCGACCACTTTCTGTGGTATAAATATCACGGTGTTTCGTGCAGTGAGTCAACAGTTATTCCAGATGGAAGCCGAGAGGAGAAAAAAAAATTCTGCACACCCACGTTGATAATCCAACGTGGTCCGCAATTAAAATCGCAAAAACGTTGAAAATCGTCAAATCAACCGTGTAAGATGTGCTCAAATGTTTCAGGAATATCGTTCTTATCGAGCCAGCAAGCAACCAAACAGAACGTTTAAGCAAAGTTTCGTCACCAAAACTCGATCTCGGAAATTGTACCAGCAGGTTTTGACGAAGTACCAAGGATGCCTGCTCATCGACGATGAAACCTACGAAAAATGGATTTCGGACAGCTTCCTGGCCAAAAATTCTACATGGCGACGGCACGAGGATATGTTCCTGAAAAGTTTAAGTTTGCTTTTATGGACTAATTTGCCAAAAAAAAAACTGATGATTTGGCAAGGGGTATGCAGCTGCGGAGCAAAGATCATATTGTTCGTGACGAATAAGACGATGGACTTCGAAGTTTTACAAGAAAGAATGTCTCAAAAACCGCTTACTACCTTTCATTAAAGCTCATAAAGGTCCCGTGAAGTTTTGGCCAGATTTGGCGAGTTGCCACTACAGCCGGGAAGTCATCCAGTGGTACCGCGATAATAACGTAGATTTCATCGATAAAAACATAAATCCACCCAACTGCCCGCAGTTCCGGCCCATCGAGAGATTTTGGGCAATAATGAACGGAAGCTTAAGAAAAGTGGAAAAACGGCTCGGGACGCGACTCAGATGAAAAATGTGGAACAAATGTGCCAAGAAAGTTGACTCCGGAGGTGTGCAGCGTTTGATGGAAGGATAAAGAAGAAAGTGCGAATTTCCATTTGAAACGAAGAGAATTGATTTATATTGATATTTTTCCTTTAAGTACAGTTAATTATCTTTGTTTTAGTGGATTAAACTTATTTGTACGTCAATTCGTTACCGAGATACAGATGATTTTATTTTACTGGATTCTAAATGGACATAGCTTTACCAGTTTAAGAAAATATTTATATATTCTTTCCGATACACTCCTTATCTAGTGGACATATAAGATTACTACTTGATACTTGAATTAACACCGAATGAGTGATTCTCCTGTGGGGGCGACCCCGGCGTAGTGGTTAACATCCATACCTCTCACGCCAAAGTCACGAGTTCGAATCTCACCCCCGGACAAGTTACGAAAATACCCAAAAGAGGTATTTGAGTGACTACGACGGGAGATGAACCAGCCCGAGGCTGAAAATCTCGATAATCCAGACAAAAAAAAAAAAAAAAAAATTAATTCTCCTCCACTGGACCCGGTCCTGAGCCAATCGCCTCCAGTCACCCTGGTCGTTAAGGTCCCTTAGGTTCTTCTCAACTGCAAATAGCAATCGTTTTCGTAGTCTCCCACGGAGTCGGCGGCTACTGGTTCACTACTGAACATTATCTTCGCTTGTCGTTCTTCCGGCATCTGTGCAATGTGATCAAGCCAACGCAGCCTGCAGTATTTTATCTGCTTGACAATATGCATCTCTTTATATATCTGCTAACTCGTGATTCATGCCATGCCGCCATATGCCATCTTCTTGTTTACTGCCGAGTATTGTTCCAAGCACCTTACATTTAAACACCCTGAATGCTTTCCGGTCGACTTCATTTAGCGTCCAGGTTACATGGCCGTACAAGGAGACCAGAAGGATCAGAGTCTTATACAACGCGAATTTAAGATACGAAAGATGTCGAAATATCATCCGCAACCCGTACTCTTGATTTCAATCTATCCAGCCTAGCACGAATCAGTCTAATTAATTTCGTCGGGGAACCATGTTCGGTCATTATCTGCCATAACTCGTTTCTCGTCACTGAATCAGACGCCGCCTTGAAATCTGTGAACAGATGGTGGGTCTGCAAGTTGTTCTCCCGGAATTTGTCAAGAATTTGTCGTAGGCCCTCTAGAAAACCAGCCTGGAATACGCCGACGAAGGACTCCTCCAGCGGTCTCAATCTGTTAAACAGAATACAGGGTGCGGCAGAAAATAATGCGAATTTTTTTAAATTTCTTTCACATCCCATTTTCAACTAATTCACGCAATAATATCAACATTTTCGAGTGTAGTTATCTTTATAAAGACCTTCTGAACAAATGTTTTCAATGTGTCCTCCATTTTTATTAATAACATCCTCGAGCCGACGCCGGAAGCCAGAGCATGCCTTTCGGACGTAGTCCTCCGACATTGACTGCCATGTGCGTGTTATGGTTGACTTCAGGGTTGGGTGATGTTTTGCAGGCTCGTGCTTCAACATATGCCCAAATAGAATAATCCAACGGATTAAGATCTGCTAGGGGGCCACAAATCCTTCAGCCAAAACTTCATTTTATCGTTCAACCATTGTTAGGTTCGATTGGACGTGTGACAAGCCGCTCCATCCTGCTGTAAGCCAACGTTTTGGTCCTTGGAGAAGTTGGCCTTCACGCAGGGAAGCACTTGGTCCTTTAAAATACCGGTATACACTTCGGTATTGTTTTTAACTCCAGCATCAATGAAAACAGGCGGCATTTTCAAACCGTTGGACGTCACCAAGCCAAACATCATGACACCAGCCGAATGTTTGGTTTGAAATTTGAATTTCATGTTTTCCGGAACGTTCTCCATTTTCATTTTTCTTTCTTCAACAAGGTAAGCAATCCCTTGGAATGAGTCACTCGTAGTTCCTTGACCCGGTCCGTAATCAAGTGGCGTTTCACTCTGGCTCTGAAAGATGCATGCAGGTCTTCTTTGATGATTCTCCGCATGGATTTCTCCGAAATATTGGCTTCCTTTGCAAGTTTTCTTATGGAACGCACCGGGTTGCGAGCAATTTTTGCACGGACCGATTTGATCATGTTCGGCGTGCGTGCAAAGCGCGGACGTCCGCTTCCCGGCTTCTGCTGCTTAGGACCATCCTGCAGGGACTTTTTTATGCGGTAAACTGTTGCCAAATGGCACCTTACCACCTTGGCATTCTCTTTCGGCATCTTCTGGGCGAGCAACAAACTGGTGATCACTTCTTTCGCGAACATTTTGCGACGAATTTGCAATAAAAGAAATAGAATGTTTGGATACAGCGCTTGAAAGTAAACATAAACAAATACACTTTCGACAGAAATTAGTCACTAGCTACACGAATTAACCCAATACTCAAGTTTGAACATTTTCGCATTATTTTCTGCCGCACCCTGTGCGTGACATTATTTTGTATGCCGAATTCATGAGTGTTATTCCTCGGTAGTTGACTCACTCCAGTCTGTGCCTCTTTTTGTACAAGGGGCAAATGAGGCCCTCCAGACAGCTGGAAGGACAAATAAGCTATGTAGAGGTAATATGCTAACTATGAACTCCTGAGGAGTTTCGGAGTCCTAAAAAAACTCAACTGCACTTCTTGAAGGTTAATGTTTTTTATTCCTTGTTGGAATGAATTCAAACCTATCAAATGTCCCCTAAGTCTCAACGCTTGGGTCCTCTGCTCAGAGGGTTAAATTTGAAGTCCAAAATCGACCGTAGTCCCGCGTGTTGATACCGTTGAGTTGTTTGTTATCTGCTATCCACGATTGTGTTCGTCGGCTTGTTTTCATCCGGTGTCCACAGTGGTGTCCTTGTTCATTGTGTTTATGGTTACACGTTGTTAGTTGTGTTGATGAGCTGTTATACACTCATAGGCGATGAAGTGGTCAGCAGGTTAATGTTTTTGTTGTTATCTCATATGGATGATAGTCCTCGACTAAACAGGTGCCAAAAATAGACATGTGTGGGTTCTGCTATTTATTAGAAAATGAATATCTCAATGTTAATATATGTCTTCTTTATGATTTATCGTTTGTGTAATGTTATCTACTGACAAGTGTCGGTCGATGAAAAGTATTCAAGTAAGTTTTCTCTCTATTCGAGATTTTCCTTAAATTCTAGAAATTTTTTTTTTCATTAATGAGTTTAATCTTTATGAGTGATATTTTTAAAAGAGTACACCACACAAAAGTCAGTTGTGTCAACTAATGAGCAAATTAAGTTTGTACCGTGCACTTTGATACTCACAACGTAAACATATCATTGCACACATTTTATATTAACCTTCGCTAGCTAGTTCTCACTTTTTACCCTCTCAAAGCTTACTTTGCAACTATTTCCTGAAAATCTCTCGTATGAATATAAAAGATGTCAGCATTCATAGTTGCATTCATCATCAGCAATGTTTCTTTCGCCGTTTTTCTAGTGCAAAGGAGCTCGTCATAATATGCAGTACCAGCTAGGTTTATGCATACAATGCAAACATATTTGCGGTACCTTGCAAACTGTCATGAATTATGATGACCGGGCTGAAAGGTGAGAGCGTATTTTTATTGCCCCACTGTCAGTTTCCCAGTAGTGTTGAACTGTGGAAGGATATGTTTTTCCTAGGATGAGGATGCTTGCATGGTCGTAATGACGATGATGAAATATTTTCCGCCAGGCCACTAATTAAATCATTACATTTTTGCTTTTATTTTTTGCGTCGAGAATAGTGATGCGGTTATTTAAGACCTTTTGTGCAATTGTACAAATAGTGTGGCTGAACGTGATGAGTAAGCATAGAAACGTGTTTCGGAGTATGTCATTTGGTAAAATGACTAGAAATAGAAATAAACTCAACCATATATGAACCGCTAATTGAATTCAGTGAAAATGTGATATATGTAAGTGAGGTTTTGGCTTCCTCGTACAGCTAATGTATCCTTCACGGCTCTCATAATAGCATGATACGTTATTGTCCCTTTAAAACATTTGATAATATGCACACTTCTCAGGCAACTTCCAACAGACCTTCTCTCTTCCATCCACGATCAACATATTTACTTTCTTGACATTGGAGCCATCAGCAGAATAGGTACCCCTTGTGAGTTCGTATGTCCCCCATAGAGAAAAAAGTTAGAACTGCTCTAGTAGCCAAGTAGAGGAAAATTGATTGGGGTTGTTTTGAAATGAATCTCTCAAGGTAAGCCTGTTTTCAGAGGCTGAACATTAAACAATGCATGTGCTTTTCACAGATAAACGACTTCTGAGACTTGAACTAAACAGACAAAAACAACATAAGCTGTTTAGCCAAACAAATAGATCCTCTATTCCATGTACATTATAATCCTCTTTCTCACCGAGAACAGAACCACATTCCACAAAACAGACATCTAGTAATCCTCTTTCAAAAAGTACATGTAAGTTATGTAGAGTTCTCCGGCATTGCACGCATGGTCGTATATTTACTGTGAGTATTAGTAGGAATATTAGCTTTGTTATGTGAAAGCAATTTTCTAGGTGTTAAAGGGCTATGTGCTCCCTTCCATCAGCCGGCTTGGGAATCTCTTCCCAAACCAGTCACTCACTTTGTTCTCAAATTTCCAATATACTCAGTACGGTAATGCTACATCAAAGCTTGCATCAGTTCAATTTTCCAAATTTTCCTCTTGAACGCACAATTTCCTTCATGCACCACGATGGTTGCTCGTTATTTTTTTCATCAAGTTCTTTCTCAGCACAAACCGCCCACCCCATTCGATGATAGCTTTTTGTTCGCTCAATCGCATCCGACCTACCTACCTTTCTAGTTCACCGCTATGTTGTATTCCAGCGTGGTGAATCTGTCATTCCACACCATCGGCAGCGATCACAGATGAACGATTAGACCGCAGCGGGCTCATACGGTGTCAAAAGTGCAGAGAGCGAAAAATCTAGCGGAATACATGTATTACCTATCACTCTCGTCAGGTTTGAAGGTGCTGCTGGGAATCGTTGTCCTTTGTTGATGCGGAAATAGTTGCGTGCACACAATTGACCAGCCGACTCTGAATTGACGACGACAAACAACGGCGACAGGAGCAGTCAACAATCAAACGTTTTCCACTTCAGTTGCAATGTCGGCTGGCGTCCCCATGCTCGGTTCAATAGTGTTCCATCGGAGAAAGGAGCAGGAATGCGGTCAAATGGGTTTTGGGTTTACCGCTTTGATTGAGCAGCATATTGTTTCCTGGTCGATTGAACCGTGATTTTTGGTTGCTGAATTTCAGCTTATTTTGGTTACAAGGTGATGATAAATGGAAAACTATTACTAATGTAAATCTTTCCTTGTGAGGGGTATGCTTCAACAGGTGTGAGTATAGACCGCATTACTTAACATTCCTCAATGCGCATTTTATTTAAAATGACATAGTTGCCATGGCAATTGAAAGACGTCTACAGCTTTTTCAAGCTTCAGCAGGAGCCCAGCTCGCAGCTTCAGGGAAAGAAAAAGATTCCTTTGGTAAGCAATGCAAAAACTGGTACTGCCTACGAGATGATGCTATGGAGGACTGCATTTCTTTTTTTGCTCGAGTTGAAATTCGGCCAGGTGTGCCAGATTTCCAAATTCAGAAATAATATTCAGTTCTCAGGCGCTCTCGTATACAAATTTTTGATTTTTTCGCTTTTGCATAAATATTTATTGACTGACCCGAACGGCTGCCCCAGTTCGAATCTGTGGTTGAATTTACTTCGCTGTCGATTGGTAGGAGGCAGACCTTCAAAATCGGTAGAAAAGGAGACCCAGACGACGCAGCGACGAGCTGGCAGTGGAACAAAAGCGAAGACGACTGACCCCGTGAACACAAGGAAGGTGAGGGATTACTTCAAGCGCAAACTGAACCATTCGATTCGGGACGTGGACAAGAAGGTCAATTTTTCCGAACTTCATTTCTTCAAGATAAAGAAGGCGCCTCATCTAACCAATAAACAGAATACGGTGACAAAATCCCGCGCCAGGAAGCTATACCGCGAGTGGTTGGTGCAGCCAAAATGCATCGTATTGGATGACGAGACGTGCATTAAGGCGATCACGAAGTAGATCCCCGACCTGGAGTTTTTCGGCGGCAAGTCCGCCCTGGATGTTCCGGAGAAGTTTCGGAAGAAGAAGGTTGACAAATTTGCCAAAAAGTACTTGGTGTGGCAGGCAATCGGTGGGTGCGACAAATTCAGCAAGCCGTACATAACGAAGGGCACCATCAACTGCCAAATATATAAAGAAAAATGCCTCAAAAAGCCACTACTGCCCTTCCTCCGGTCCCAAGAAGGTGACACTCTGGTTAGGCCGGATTGAGCATCGTGCCATTACGTGAAGCCGGTGATGAAGTGGTACGAAGCCAACGATGTTGTTTCCGTGCCGAAGGAGGCAATTCCACCAAACTCGCCAGAACTTCGGCCAATAGAAAAATTCTGAGCGATTATGAAGAGAAAGCTCCGGAATACAGGGAAGGTTTTCAAAAACGACAAGGATTTGAAGAAAGAGTGGATGAAAATCTGTAAGAAAGATGGCGCAAGTGTTCAAGGATTTGATGGATAGCGTTGAGTAAACCGACTTCGCAAAAGTATAGCTAATATGTGTTTATTTGTTCCCTAAGAGTTTCAAAAATACCCGACTTAAAATGAATTTTTGGTGATCATTTCAGACTGTCTGTTGCATTTTTTCGAGTATAATCTTTACTGCAAGGTATACAAGGTTTTATTGAGTCAAACGAAGGCCGATTATTCGTTATTCACTACTTAACCCATCTTCTTCTTCTTCTTACGGACTTATCAACTCTTTTGTACGAGCTTTCATTTACACCTTATTGAGTAAAGGGTGAGTCGATAATTATTTCAACACTTTCAAACTTGCGTAACTTGTTTCACACCTGTCCGAAATTTACCAAACTTCGCCCACTTTCGCTTAAGATTGTATTGTTTAAATTCAATCGGTTCAGCAGTTGTCAGTTATATTCTGGTTGTGATTCGATAATACAGGTCCAAGTAGCACAAGGTTAGTGAACAATAGCATTTTTCATGTAAAAATTCCTGGAAAATCGAATGGAAGGAGTCTCACTTGCTGCAATATTCAGTGGACGGAGATATTGGGCTTATCTTACCCCCCCCCCCCCCCCCTTTTATGAATAATGCCCAGCAATCTATGCTTGGAGGGGTCTGCGGTAGTCAAAATAGGCTTTTTCTTATGTAGAATTTTCATAGAAGTTGAATGAAAGAAGATTCAGCAGCTACACGAGTCGGATAACAGAGATATTGCTGATTTTACCTCACTTCCCCCATTTTCCGAATATTGTTTATTAATCTATGATCGGAGGGGTCTGTGGTAGTCAAACAGGCCTATTCTTATGTAGAATTTTTCTAAAAATCGCACGGGTCGGGTAACGGAGATATTGCTGATTTTACCTCACATCCCCCATGTTTTCGAATATTGTTCATTAATGTATGATCTGAGGGGTCTGCGGTAGTCAAAATAAGCCTATTCTTATTTACAATTTCCCTAGAAATCGAATGAAGGTGGTTGCAGCCACCGCACGAGTCGGAAAACAGAGATATGGGGCTTATTTTGCCTCAATTCCCCGTATTTTTGAATATTGCTGAATAATCTATGATCTGATGGGGTCCACGGTAGTCAACATAGGCTTATTCTTATGTAGAATTTCCCTAGAAATTAAATGAAGGTGGTTTCAGCCACTGCACCGGTCGGGAAACGGAGATATTGCTGATTTTACCCCACTTCTCCATATATTCGGAATATTGCCCATTTATCCATACGCTTTTGAGATGTCTTTGGAATAAAACAAGTTAACTGGGCCCTTCCGGACCATTACAAAAAAGTACATTTCCATTACCATCGGATAATTCATCTTCACTCAAAGTTGCCGCTCATCTTCACTATATTCGTCATCGTTTTCGCTAGATTGGGGAATTTTTTCGTGTTCCTGTTCATCAGATACACAGAACTGTAGCATCTGCGCTTCGAACTCTTGGTCATTCTTCCAGAATGATTTTTTGCCGCTTGATTTGACCGATCTTGGCCATCTTGGGATCAGACCAAGTCAAAGCTTCTCTCATCATATCAGTAAGGTTATCCTCCGCAGAAGTTTTCCGTGCAAAGTGCAATCGGGAGAATTTGTGTCGCTTGTGACTTGTTTCTCCATCCTGTTCGTCGACGAAGTTCACCGTCAGTGGCTAGAAATATCAAAACATTTATTAGCATTATATACTTCCACATACCTTATTTTTTTTATTAAATTTACCAAACGTTCAATCAATTCCGGAAATTCACAACGGTATTGTTGCTCAATGTCAGTGTACAACTGTTTGATTTTATTGTTGTTCAACTTTTTAGATGAAAGTGCCAGACTGCTGATGAGCCGAATGTTACTTATCAAATCCACGTCAACCCCAAGAATTTCAGCAAACTTTTGAGGTTGCGCAAGTAGCCTCCTCGCCATGTTGCCATTATTGGAACTTCCGCAGCCTCCAACTTTGGGGCGATTAACGTTCAGTTTGAAATGAGCTTCAAGATCACTGCAATTCGGCGTGCTTCCTTCTTAACTTCTGGGTGGGACATGGCTGGATGGTTAGGAACAGCTTTCTTAGCAGAATTTCGTATGAGGCCTTCTACCAAGTTCAATCTTGAATGAAAGAAGAACGGTCCGATTCGTTCATCATCTTTCAGACATAGTGGAAATGCTCCAATGGTGTACGATACTGGACCGTCATTTCCCAGACAGATACAACCCTGGTTTGCTGTGGTGTCTACTACAGATGACCTTAACCTTCTGCTAGGAAGGAAGCAGCGACGACAACGAACTGCGGTTATTGTTCTCCATGGTCGTCACCCAGAATCCAACACAATAAGCCGAGCTACAGCTGCGTGAGGATCAAGCGAGTGATAAATGAGAACAGAGAACTGGTCTAAACCACCGCATCACTACATCTCATGAGAGCCGATGAGAATCTCTACACATTCGCAGCTGACCACAGGCCAAACGATGACTTGATGATGAACAGCTGTTAGTTTAGTTCCAACCAAATCGCCGACGGTACATCACCGAACCCAAACCCCATTCAATTGTGTAGTTGTGTATTTGTAATTAGATTAGAATAAATGTAGTCCTTGAAGTATTTTGTGTGAAAATAAATGTAGTTAATGTGTTGTGTAATGTAACCCTGCGTGTTGATTTGTGCTAAGAGAAGGACACTCCAAGGATCCGAGAAAACAAGTCCTACAAGGAAACCCACTCCATCAGTCGCTGGCAAGCACAAACCACAAATTGGATGTTTTCCCCACTTCGCCTTCCCCGCTAGCAACAACAGCAACCGGTTCCATCAGTGTTGGAGTTGGAACTCGAATATTCCACTGATCGAAGGAAGGTAAGAGCCGACTATCCAACAAATGGCGTTTGCCGCTTCTGATCTTCACTCGCAAAGTCACGTTTCCAGCATCGAAGATGATGGGTTAGGCATTCAGTTCATCCAACTCCTTAAAAAACTGGTCGAAAAGCTTTAATGTGATTTCATCCGTTTCCTTTGTCCAGTGCATAGACCGAACGCGACAAAACATGTCGGATTGGGGATTTGGATTTACGTAGATTTCATGACCAGTTTCAAGGACATAAAACCGATACCAGTTTCAAGGACATAAAATGCTCCGTCAATAAGGAATCATCTTTCCCTAGAAACTTAGCCTGGTTAAAGTGGCTAAAGCCAGTTGCAGAGTCAGGTCCAGCAGCCACATGCATGACACAATCAATGATCCCGCTTAAAGCTATTTCATTGAGATTGTCCCGTACGTCCTCCAACTCCATAATCCGCATAACTTTCGAAATCATTTCCCGAACCGAAACATTCGAAGACAAATATCCTTCGTCATGATTGGGTTCTGTAAATTTCGGTAGTATGCTATTACGGTGAGCTATCATATCTGCCCATGGAACAAATGCCTTCTGTTTCAGTTCCTTCCGCACGAATGTGGTCATTCCGGTATATTTGCTTTTTGTTAATCCTAATCTTGTTTTCAACATCAAAGATGATTCCGATGAAGGCCCTTTCGGATTTTGCTCAAGTTTTGATGCTCTTAGTACCTTGCTTGCCCACGCTTCTTCTCCTTTTCTCAACTTTCTCATAAGTCTACTCATATTGGGACATCTGGCTTTACGTGTTGCTGTTTCCGCTGCACGTAAAATTTCTTCGACGCAGCGGCCACGAACCAAGTCTTTGCAATACTTGTGCTGAAGTGGTCCACTCCAGTTCGCAACAACTTTAATTTTTTGGATGCTCCATTGCCAGTTTTTATTTCAACACCGGGATGCACGCCTGGAAGCCTTACGGAAGCCCCTTTTCCTTTGGTCCAGGCGGGGTCCCCCCGCCAGCGTTCTTCAGCCATCCCGGGCCTGTGTATGAGTTTGGAGAAGGGGTCTTCCAACTAGTTTTAACAGGCAAGTATGCATGCAATGAGAACTCCTTCCTCCCGGTAACGTTTGTCGCTTCCAGCAACCCAACACCAGCCATTCTCTGTTCGAACTCTCAACGCTCGTCGCACGGTTTGAGGGTTTTCAATGTATCACTTTCTTCGAGCAAGCCCGCAACAGACGTCACAACACCGGGATGCACGCCTGCAAGTCTCATGGAAGCCCCAAATCCCCTCGTCACAGTCGAGCCACTCCTGCCAGCGACCTGCAGCCATCCCGGCCCTGTGTATGAGTTTGGAGAAGGGGTCTTCCAAATCGTCAACGCAGGCAAGTACGCACATGTTAGGAGTTTTTCTCCCTCAGTAATGTCCACCGCTTCTAGTCGCCACATTCTAACCGAACTTCACTCCGAGAACGAAGCTATCGAAATTGTTGAACCATCTATCACGGAAGCGAATACACCTAACATCGCCTCACCTAGCATGCCAACAAATCGTCAGGCATCCGATGCGCCTATCGTGGAGAAATGTGCTCCCGATCGCACTCTTTCCGCGTACTACCAGAATGTCAGGGGCTTGCGCACAAAAATCCCTCAGCTACGTTTGGCACTATCTAGCTGTGATTATGACGTGCTTATCTTCACGGAAACATGGCTCCGGGCAGATATTGACAGCAGAGAAATTTCGTCCGATTACATTTTCTTCCGTTGTGATCGTAATGCATTGACGAGTCAGCATTTGCGGGGTGGTGGTGTGCTAATTGCGGTTAAAAGCTCACTGAAATGCAATTCTGTTTCGATGCTTAACTGCAATGAACTCGAACAAATCGCAGTTTGCATAAAGTTGAATTCTCGTTCGCTTTATGTAGTTGCTGTCTATCTCCCACCTATTTCGAATACCGAGTTATATACTGCTCATGCCAGTGCGGTACAACTTGTTGCAGATCGTTTGACCGAGAATGACATTATTTTGTCTGTCGGCGACTTTAATTTTCCTAACTTGCGATGGCATCTCGATAAGGACATTAATGGATACATTCCTTCGAACGTCTCCACTGATACTGAGCTGGACTTTACAGAAGCAATGTTTACGAATGGCTTGAGGCAGATTAATAGTTTCGTCAATCCAAATGAAAAACTTTTGGACCTGGTATTTACCAATTTCCCGGAATATCTTGACTTAATTGCACCATCGTCTCCTCTGTTGCCGATTGATAACCACCACGCACCAGTAGTTTTACTGCTTGACGATAGCGACGCGCCAACATCACTTGACAACCAAAATCAATGTTTTAAGTTTGACTATTCCGCATGCGATTTTGACTTGGTAAACTCCATTCTAGTGAACATTGATTGGGAACGATTATTAAACGACGGTGCCGTGGACCAGATGCTATCAGCCTTTTATGGATCACTCTATGATGTTATCAATCGCCATGTTCCTCGAAAAAAACCTGCTTCGATTTCAGTTTTCAACCAACCGTGGTGGACTCCCGATCTGCGTAGCCGGCGCAACAATCTTCGTAAGATGCGTAATCGATATTTCATTACGAAAAACGAGTCCGACAGAGCTAGACCTCGCGAGCTTGAATCGGAGCATAAAGCCCTCCTTTCAGCAACGCATGAAAGCTATTTGATCAGGATACAGACAACCGTCAAGCAAAACCCCACTTGTTTCTGGGATTATATCAAGCTGCGGAAAGCTAGTCACGGCGTTCCTGGCTCTGTCAACTTCAATGGAACTACTTCTCAATCTAGCTCAGAAGCAGCCAATCTCTTTTCCACATTCTTCGAAAACGTGTTTAGTAAAGCTTCTCCCGTTCATCGTCGGAACCCCTTTGAACAGATACCGTCCTACGACATTAGTTTGGCATGCATACAGTTTTCTACGAATGATGTTTGGAAAGCCCTTGAAGACCTCGACTCAACGAAAGGACCCGGAATAGATAGCCTGCCTCCTGTATTTTTGAAGAATTGCGCCACTACTCTTGCAATGCCCATCGCTGCAGTTTTCAACCACTCACTCAAGGACAGAACATTCCCAATTGCATGGAAAACGGCGTCCATAGTACCGATCCATAAGTCCGGAAGTTATCCATACTTTGCACTCTCAGTAAGGTTTTCGAAAAGCTAATCTACTCAGTATTATACAGAGCTGTTGCACCGATCATCTCCGTTGCTCAACATGGCTTTGTGAAGCACCGTTCTACAACATCGAACCTAATGTGCTACGTTTCAGCGATATCACGTGAACTGGAGTCAAAGCGACAAGTGGATTCGGTTTATATCGACTTTGCAAAAGCGTTTGATGCAGTACCGCACAATCTCATCATTGGAAAAATGAGCCACCTAGGCTTTCCAACATGGATCACTGAATGGCTCTACTCGTACCTGTCTAATCGAAATGCTTTTGTAACTGTGAATTCAGTGCGTTCCAGGACATTCAACATACCATCTGGAGTGCCCCAGGGCAGTGTTCTCTGCCCTCTTATTTTCATTATTTATGTGAATGACTTGTGTGAACTGCTTTCATCGTCAAAACTTTCATTCGCCGATGATCTGAAATTTTTCCGCGTGATTATCTCTCCCGCCGATTGTATCGAATTTCAGGAGGATATAAACCGTTTGCTAGTCTGGTGTGGTGACAGCGGCATGCGCGCAAACAATAAAAAGTGCAAAATAATAACTTACACCCGCTGCAACAACGTCATTCTGCACCAGTATTATATGGGATCGGATTCTCTGGAACGTGTAAGTTCTATCTGTGATCTGGGTGTTACGATTGATTCGAAGCTGAGGTTCAATGAGCACATGAGCATCGTTGTTGCCAAGGCATACACTGTGCTTGGTTTCATTCGTCGTCATGCTTCAGGCTTCAATGACGTTTATTGCCTTAAGACGCTTTTTTGCTCGCTAGTTCGCAGCATCTTAGAATACGCCTCACCGGTGTGGTCTCCATCTTACGTCACGCATACTCTTGCAATTGAGCGGGTTCAGAAAAGTTTCATGATGTTTGCCTTGCGTCGGCTCCCATGGAATGATCCAGTCAACCTTCCCGCTTATCCCGACCGTTGCAAGCTGATTGATTTGGAAACCCTCTCAGCCAGGCGTATTAAACTGCAACGGCTGTTCATCTACGACCTTATAATGGGCCATGTGGATTGTCCCGAACTCCTAGAACTGATTCCGTGGAACACTCCTCCTCGTCGGTTCCGAAACTCCCCATTACTGGCAATTCCGTTTCACAGAACGAACTTCGGATTCAATCATTGTTTTAACTTGTGTTTGCGATCTTTTAATGGTGTATGTGACGAGTTTGATTTTATTTTGTCTAAAAATGTGTTTAGTGCTATAATTAGAGGTTTAAATTAAGTTATTCTAAGTAATCAGTCTGTACGACATAGTCGAAGATGGTGTACAATAAATAAATACTTGACTTTAGTGTGTTCAGCCAACTGTTGGAATGACAACGACTTTCTGCCACGATTTTGGGATAACGGTGATGTCCGTAATGCATGAGTTTCATGAGAATTTGATTGAGTTGGGACTGATGATACCTAAGGCGTTGCAGATACATATTAACATCAATAATAACAATTTGTTTTGGAATATGTTTCTTGATTATTTAATTCGCAGTAGTACGGCAAAGAAATCTTCACTTTCCTGGAACGGCAAAACGAGCCAATCCGCCTTTCGTTCGAAGAATCTATTCTTACTTCGAACATTCCTCCAATAATTTTGGAATGCGTGTATCCAAGTGTCCACACTGCTTTCAACAACATCTTCTTCCAATTTAAGATTCGGCCGAACAAAATCCAAAACATGCTGTTTCTTCCAGCTATTCAAATAAATTTCCGTAACTTTCTGGTTTGAAAACATTTTGAATCGAAAAACACAGAAAATTTTAAAGATTGATTTTATTAGTGTGCGTGCAATAAAGGAAACAAAATGTCAGTCATAACAATAAAAAGTGTTGCGTTGGATTGGGCGATGGATTCAGAAATATATCCGTAAAATCAGAAATATCTCCGTTACCCGACCCCTTCGGTGGCTGCAACCACTTTCATTCGATTCCTAGGGAAATTCTACATAAGAATAGGCCTATTTTAACTACCGCAGACCCCTCCGATCATAGATTATTCAGCAATATTCAAAAATACGCGGAATTGGGGCAAAATAAGCCCAATATCTCTGTTTCCCGACTAGTGCGGTGGCTGCAACCACCTTCATTCGATTTCGCAGGAAAATTCTACATAATAATAGGCTTATTTTGACTACCGCAATATTCAAAAATACGGGGAATTGGGGAAAAATAAGCCAATAGCTCTGTTTTCCGACTCGTGCGGTGGCTGCAACCACCTTCATTCGATTTCTAGGGAAATTTTCCATAAGAATAAGACTATTTTGACTACCGCGGACTCCTCCGATCATAGATTATTCAGCAATATTCAAAAATACGGGGAATTGGGACAAAATAAGCCCCATATCTCTGTTTTTCGACTCGTGCGGTGGCTGCAACCACCTTCATTCGATATTTTCTAGGGAAATTGTACATAAGAATAGGCTTATTTTGACTACCGCAGACCCCTCAGACCATACATTAATGAACAATATTCGAAAACATGGGGGAAGTGCGGTAAAATCAGATATATCTCCGTTGCCCGACCCGTGCGGTGGCTGCAACCACCTCCATTCGATTTTTAGGAAATTTTTTCATAAGAATTTTGCGGCAAATGAGACCCCTTCCATTCGATTTCCCAAGAATTTTCACATAAAAAATGCTATCGTTCACTTACCTTGTGCTACTTGGAGCTGAATTATCGAATTCTTTCGCGATTCATGTACTTTTTCCCAGTGTGCGACGTTTGTAAGCTGAAATACATATTCTGAAACACTATAAAATTTTGGTATGAGTTCGATAACTATAGCTGGATTACCAATCAATCTATGTCGCAATAGTTATTGACTTACCTTTTATTCTGGAAACACTTCCACAAATATGAAATAAGAGATTTCTATGCCAACAGAAATGCATAATTTTGTATATTGCGAGGCACAAGCACAATGAAACTATGTCGAGGAAAGGTGGAAAAATCCGGCCATCGGATTGAGAAACCGTGCTCTAACCTACTGTGCTATCCGAGGCCCACAATACAAACATCTTATAGTTTTGAGAAATGCAAAAATATGATGAAAATAAGTTCAAAATCTCACCATCTAATAGCTTGGTGACGATTTCATTTTCCGCACACGTAAAGTGTACAAATAGCCGTCTACGTCAAAGTTTATTCGTTCAACATCGTAGAGAGCTAAAATGCTTTTGTATCATCTCTTTATCTCACTATCAGATAGGAGTAGACGGATGGGGTGAGACATATTTGACAGAACGTTACTAGTTTATATTTTAGCTAGGGTAAACACTCCAATAGTTGCAGTATGTTAGAAGCGTCTATGTTTGAATAGTTGTGCCTTCTAACCTATTGGAGCACGGACGCTTCTTATGTATCGCAACTATTGGAACCGGAGTTTACCCTGAAGAGTAACCGAATGACCACAGCTCCTTAGTTTGAAGTAATGGTTTCGTTTCACTCGCCTAATCAATTGTATCCTTTTGCTTTCCTAGCAACATTAAAGCCTCCTCTTCTCACAAACACGTTCCACCGTGTTACAGCAGCCCCATCATCAACCAAATTACCGCTACTGTTGTTCTCTTGTGGTTTCCTTCATCGTGTGTTTTCATGTACCCACTCTCACATTACCATCATGCCACGAGGCGAATATTAGTTTTGAAGCCATTGCCAGCAACCGCCAAATTGCGGTCTGCCAGCATAAAGTGCCTAACGCCACACAAGCTTGCTTGCTTGCCTGGGTTTTATCGCAAGGAAGCTGCTCCAACCCATTCACGAACATGCTACTTCCTGTATGCAATAGGACAATCGTTTACTAATGAGTGGAAAATCCTGCCGGTGACAGATTTTGCCATTCAGCGATCGATCCGATAGCGATTACTGCAACAAGAGGCAATCCAATTTCTGAAAACGACACACATTCAATTACTCCCATACGTTTGGGACCGATACCACCCAAATGGCACGTGGCGTGGTAGCGCAATGTTCCTTTAAAATCGGCCGTCGTCAGTCGCGATGGCTGCGTATTAATTTATGGAACCAACTCGTAACTGGAACAAGATTAAATATGATCCACTGTAGGCTTCGGAATAGTATTTCAAGTATGCTTGAGAAAAACCGATAGTTGAATATTCAAGCAATTTTCCCTGGAGAAAAACGGGGAAACTGGGCTCATTCGAATTTTTGTGAAAGAAAAATTAGTTTATTTTTCACTTCACAGTTTCAAAAAATCAAATGACGCTCTACGTTATCAATGAACATATAATTTTTGTTTTTAACAAGTATATTTATTTGTTCAGGCTCAATTGAATTAATTTTACGGAGCCAAGTTTTCGTTTTATATTTACATGAAAGAAAAAAAAAGAAAAAAAAGAGTAAAAGAAAAAAAAAAGGGTGTTGTGAAGATGGGTTTTTGGGGGGGGAAAAAAAAAAAAAATTTTAAAAAAAAAAAGGGGGGGGGAGTTAAAGAAGAAATTGTTTTTTGATTTTTTTTTTTTTAATTGTGGGGGAGAGGTGGGCGTTTGTTTTGGTGTTTTTGGGGGGATTACCTAAAGGGCGATACGGTCAAAATTTGGTCAATATCTACTTGACGTATTTCTTTCAATTTTGCATTTAAAAAACCTGAACACCCCTCATTTTGAAGGTGTGTGTGTGTAGAATGTTGCTCCTATTTTGATTTTGGAATTCACTCTTCAGTTGTCAAAATGCCGTCCAAGCAAGAAGAGCAGCGTATCAAAATTTTGCTCGCGCATCGCGAAAATCCGAGCTACTCGCACGCAAAGTTGGCAAAATCGCTAAAAGTTGCCAAATCAACCGTTACAAATGTAATTAAAGTGTTTGGGGAACGTTTGTCGACAGCCAGGAAGTCTGGATCGGGGGGAAATCGAAAACCGGAAGCCGCTGAGACGACAAAGAGAGTTGCCGGTAGTTTCAAGCGAAACCCTAACTTATCTCTTCGAGATGCCGCAAATAAGCTGGGTGTATCGTCTACAATCGTGCATCGAGCCAAAAAACGAGCCGGACTATCGACTTACAAGAAGGTAGTGACTCCAAATCGCGATGATAAACAAAATACGACGGCCAAAGCGCGATCCCGGAGGCTGTACACGACGATGCTGACGAAGTTTGACTGCGTGGTAATGGACGACGAAACCTACGTCAAAGCCGACTACAAGCAGCTTCCGGGACAGGAGTTTTATACGGCAAAAGGAAGGGGAAAGGTAGCAGATATTTTCAAGCACACGAAACTGTCAAAGTTCGCAAAGAAATATCTGGTTTGGCAAGCCATCTGTACCTGTGGCTTGAAAAGCAGCATTTTCATAGCTTTCGGGACTGTCAACCAAGAAATTTACGTGAAAGAGTGTTTGAATAAACGTCTGCTGCCTTTCCTGAAGAAACACGGTTGTTCCGTACTGTTTTGGCCGGATTTGGCATCTTGCCATTACGGTAAAAAGGCCATGGAGTGGTACGCCGCCAACAACGTGCAGGTGGTTCCCAAGGACAAGAACCCTCCCAACACGCCAGAGCTCCGCCCAATTGAGAAATACTGGGCTATTGTCAAGCGGAACCTAAAGAAGACCAAAAAAAAACTGCTAAGGACGAGCAGCAGTTCAAGGCAAACTGGCTTTCTGCGGCGAAGAAGGTGGACAAGGTGGCTGTACAAAATCTGATGGCAGGGGTCAAGCGTAAGGCCCGGCAATTCGGATTTGGAAAAGCGGAAGCCTAACTGAATATTTTTCCTGAATTTTATACTAATTGAACTTGAAAAAGAAATTTAATTTGATTTTTTAAATAAACGATTTCACCGATTTACACGCGTTTTCCCTTGACCAAATTTTGACCGTATCACCCTTTAATAGAACTTATATTTCTTATTTACATGGACAATGACTAAGTCGATTCGACTGACGACCAATCAGAAAAGACAATTGAATAATAATTGATATCTAGTAACGCCTACAATTTTAGACATAAGCTGATTATGTATTAAGTTAATAAAACTAACTGATTTGGTGAATAAAGAGAGATTCTACATCTAAACTTCAAAGTGTAACAGCCTGTTTTATTCAACCGTATTCTATAACCGACAAAATCCTTGTACGGTACAGCGTTAGAAGATCTTGCGGATGTGCTCCCCACCAGGTCCCGGTAATCGTGCAGAGAAAGTTGACCCTTTGCTGGCACTTTCGCTTCAGTTACTCAATGTGGGATCTCCAGGTGCACTTAGAATCGAACCAGACCCCAAGATATTTAAAGGACATGGAATGAGTTATCGGTTTACCCTTAATTTGAAACTTCAGCTGTGCAGGGTTATGCTTCCTAGAAAAAACTACCAACTTAGTTTTCTCCGTAGAAAAAATTCAAAACCTAGCTCTAGAGCCCAAGTAGACAAATTGTCTAAGGTATCCTGTAAGGGTCCTTGCAAATCGACTCCATTGGGTCCAGTGACAGACACTACGCCGTCATCTGCAAGTTGTTTCATCGTAGAGCTGTTACTTAGACAACCGTCAAAGGGCGGAAAAGGGTCATTTTCTCCAACAACTTTCGAATACAAGATAACATCGCAATGGGTCGATAGGAGTTGTGGTCAGACGCGGGTTTACCAGGTTTTTGAATTGCAAGAACTCTCACCCGTCTCCAATCATCCGGTACAATGTTTTGTTCCAGAAACTGATTAAACAAGTTCAACATGCGCCTCTTAGCAACGTCTGGATGGATCTTAAGCAAGTTGAACTTGATCCTATCAGCCACAGGAATGGAGTGCGACAGAGAGTTCTACAATTGAAAAAAGTTGGCTGATCTCATCTATCGAATTTGTAGTTTCGCGAGGAACCATCCGTGCCGGCACAGAATCTGGACAAACTTTTCACTTGAGGATCCATTGGTCCGAATACTCCTCGCTCTCGTTGTTTTTAGTTCGGTTACGCAGTCTTCGCGTCGTGTTCCAAAGAATACTCATTGACGTCTCGCGGGATAGCCCATCCACGAATCTTCGCCAGTAACCGCGTTTCTTGGTCTTGATGAGGCTCCTAAGTTTGCGTTCGAGAGCCGTATATACTTCGAAGTGCTCAGGTGTTCCACGTCTACGGAAAACTTTAAACGCGTCGGTAAACCTCGGTGCATTTCTGATCCCACCATCGAGAAAGAGGTTTCCTGCGAAATGACATTTCTGGAACTGGTCGAGTTTGAGCTTGAAGCGCGCTATCCAAGATAAACTAGCTGTTCAAAGGTTCCAGATTGTTTCAACGGTTATGGTTTGGGGATGTTTCTCCATAACTTTGAAGGTTCCATTGCTGTTCGTCGAACCATTTGCAAAAAATACTACAAGAATGCATCATACTGCTTCCAAAAAGACTCTGCGCCGTCCCACCAGGTGAAAGCCACACAGAAATACCAAAGGAATAATTGTGGAAACTAGTGAGAAACGTTTGGTGAAAATATGGAATGAGATATATAGAATGACACTTTCCAACAATACCTGTAGCTGGTAATTGAGGCGAAGGAAGAAATATATTTACTGAACTTAACTAAGACAAATTTTAAAGATATACCAAACAGGAAATACATTGAAAATTAAAATTCATGGTTCTAATTTTATGACTATATACTTATCTGACAGGAATTTCCACTCACCCTGTACATACCATAAAATGAAACTTCTTAACTGTTCACTGCACAGGTTTAACATGTGGATGGAACGCCACTGATCAACGTTGAAGTGTTCTAGGTCATTCGAAAATTTCTTCCAGTATATAACTTGAACTTTGTCAACCATTGTAATAAATGGCATTTACGGACTTCATTGATTCTAAGTCATCCAAAAATGTGTTGGGTTATATACCTTCAGACTTTGAGTTCGTCCACCTTATGAAATATATTTTTCGATTTATTCTAAGGCGTGAAGCTTCATTGTACTCTCATTTACGGACATTTAAGACTTATTTTACGGACACACAGAGATCTGCGTAGAGTGTTATTCTACAGACCTTGAGATAAGTTGCCATATTGAAAAGCTTTGTGACAAACCCTCTTGGTTGGTCAGTTTAGGGCATCCGAGATCTCCTTTGCGTGCAGGTCTATAGACTTTAAGATCAAATACCATATCAAATGAGTTTTCTTATGTGTTTACAAGGGTCGAATCTGAACTATTCCTTCGACCGGAGTAAGAATCGAACCAGCCGCCCCCGGCATAGTAAATCGTGCTATCTGCTAAAAGGTTAAACAAAAATGCATACACTTTTTGGAATGGCACTATGAATCCCAAAAGGAGGCTTTTGTAATACGAGCACTCGTACGTCGTACTTTGTACAACACATACTTTCCCGGAATATCTCGTGATACGGATCACATAAAGTGTTACTGTCTTCAGCAAAGCATAACAGAGAACGTATTTATGAATGGACTTCATAAATCAATACTGAACACTGGTGTTTAACGATACATAATATCAGGCACTTATTGATCCAACTTATATTTGCGATGCTAATAAATTACGGCCTTACATGTCTCGGCAGTCCACAATCGCCGCCACCTGTCAGACATATAATTCCAGCTGTTATTAGTCTTTTACACTCTTTGTGTTATTATATCTAATGCTGTATACAGAAGTCTGATAACAGTTGATTTCTGTTCAATGCTTGTCGACCACTAGTAGCCATTTGGAAATCTGAAATAGCGTCTAAAGTCATTACATAACCGCCTTTGTCAATTCAAAAGATGATTATTGTATAGTCTTACTGTACATACTGTGGAAATAGAACCGAAATTCAAGGTTTTATTACGATTAATGCACTGAAACTATTTGCAATTAGTGTGACATTCTCAAAAAACCCCATCATCAGTCTACTGATTAGGGTTTTGTATAAGATGTGGCCCGGTAGGAATTGGAACATAGACTATTTCGCATATTTTGGATATACATGTACAAAATAGTATTCTGATTTAACTTAAATGTTTGACTTTATGTGAACTTTAGAGCGCAAAAAAATTAATCATCTCGATGTTATTCTCATCCATCGATTTGGCAATCTAATTCCACATGGTTCTCAATTCATTGATGCTTTTGACGACACTGCCATTCGCCTTCAGCTTCCTCTTCATCATAGCTCAAAATCTCTCTATCGGCCTGAGCTGGGGACAGTTTGGTGGGTTGAGGTCTTTAGGTATAACCTGAATCCCGTTAGTTTCATACCACTGTAGCACTGTTTTACTGTAATGACAGCTTGCAAGATCTGGCCAAAACATGACAGGTGCATTGTGGGATCTAATGAATGGCAATATTTGCTTTTGGAGACATTCCGTTCTGTACAGCTCTGAATTAAATGCCTTATCAGTGATGAAAACCTTGGTCTTCCTACCGCAGCTACAGATGCCTTGCCAAATCCTGTACTTACGTGCACATTTATCTGCAAACACAAACTTGAATTTGGCAGGAACATCTCCCCGAGCCGTAGCCAAGTGAAATTTTTGTCCCGGTAGCTGTTTGAAACCGGCCTTTACATAGGTTTCATCATCCATGAGGAGACAGCCATTGAATTTTGTGAAGACCTGATCATACAGTTTTCTCGCACGGATTCTGGCCACATTGTTCTGTTTTTGATCCCTATTTGGTTGTCTACAGGCACGTTATGACTTGAAGCCTTCCCGAAGACGAATCCGTTGCACGGTACTGAGTGCGGCGCGAAACTTTTTGGCCAAATCGCGGTATGAGATGTTGGGGTTTGCCTTAATGTTTTGATGACTTTGTTCCGCAGTTGACGGCTGACAGTGCCCGCCCGACGCTTGCTTTGAGGCTTGCGATCCGCCGACAAAGTTTCTCTGTACTTTTTCAAAACACGCCACACGGTATTCCGGGGAAAACCCAACACTTTAGCAAGTTTTAGCCCAGACCACGAAGGGTTTTCCAAATGATTGCGCACAATTGTTTTTCTTCTTTCTTCTTCCGTTTTGATTTTCTCTGAAACACGTTCGAACTGCACCGCGAAACAAAAACGTTTTATGTTGTTATTTTTATGGGTGCAGCGTTTAGTTTTCCGCATAAATGCAGCCCTCAGTGCCGGTAGCAAAAAAAAAAAAAAAAATATCCAAACATTCCTCATGGTCACGGCTGATTTTTAGTTCGATTCTGCAAAAAATATTACAGCCCATTATAGCGGGCATCGACCGAAAAGTCCATAGGTCGCGATGAGAATGAGTGACCAGAACCCGCGTTTTGGCGAGAGGGTGTTTTGAAGAATATGGCCAGAGAGGGTCCATCTTTAAGCGCTAGTTGGAAAATAACAAGAGATTCTATATTTTTAGGTTCTAAAAGCAGCATCGTTACGCTGCCCGTTGAGTTCCGCGACGTTAGTATAGGACGGTGCCAGTTTGGATTTTGTCAAGTGTTGTTTAGAATTAATTTCAGTGTTAAATTCAAAACAAAACTAAAGAAAATATCGGAACGGCTATGTTCATAAGTGTATTAGCCAATTGATTAGATCAACGCAAGAACTCCAAAGTCTATAAATAAAACTTTATTATTGAGAATTATAAGGACATTTGTGCAATTCATTCAAAGAAAATATATATCACTTTCTTGTGCGCGAGTGAGTGCTCGGGATTCAACCGTTCATTAAAACGTAACAGTGCTTTCCCGCTCGGCTCGTTCATAGGGAACACATAAGATTTCATTGTTTACAAATCCGACCACAAGAGTCGCTGTTAGAATCATAAATGTTTGTGATGTAGAAGGAAATGTTTCGCTCATCGCCATGAGGCACCAAGAGTAGACAGTCATGTTTGCTAGAATGAAAGATATGAAGAGAAAGTGTTGAAAGTTCCGTCAGTGTACGGTAGGTTGGAAATAGAATAGAAGTATTGAAAATTGAGCTAAAGGGCATGGGTAAAGTAGTACTCGAACCAAGGACGACTCTAGGCATTACTTTTGCCTCTCGTTTGACATGTTTTCAAACTAAAAACGAAATTAGGAAAATGCATGTCTTTTATTTTCATTTTGGAATGACGATTTTACCGAATCGCACCTAGGGAACCATTCATAATGGAGTAATTGTGCAATCGAAGCAGCCATTTTCGAGCCGAAAATTTCGAAGCTCCATGGGAAATTATATCCAGCTGTGATCGAAACATTTCTCAATTAATTTTCGGTCCATTGATTGAGTCCAGCATTACAAGGAACAAGGTAGATGTCCCAAGGGATATGATGGAAATATGAACGAACTGCTTCTACCCTAGGCATGTTGAGCCATAATTTATCAACTTCATCACTACGAGGCCTGACACAAAACAAGGACATGCTTGTTAGACAGGATTCACATCAGTCGCCATAATGCTAGTAGCAGCAACAACCAACAACAACTAAAACCATTGAATGGCTCTGATTAAGTCGTCGAATGATTGTAGGAGTTTGAGTAGTGCTGCACTTTCACATTATTATGACAATCTCTATTGGACAAGCGTACATTATTATGCTAGGCTGTCTGTTTCATCCAGTGAACCCTACTAACTCCGGTGTCCATACTTAGCAGAAGCCATCAATCACACTCGGCTGCAAATGAATGAATTGTCCACTTCTGACAGGATGACATCGATGAACAATTGCCGTCGTGTGCTGAGGAGATTGAACCGGACTAACAATCGATGTGATGAGGGCTGCACTTGGGTATGAACAGATGAATGAATTTCCATTTACACTTGACTTAGGACGGGCATCGTGGATTGACAATTGATGGCCTGGGCAAATAATTTGATTAGGCTGGGTTAGTCTAGTGTCATAAGTTCTTCGGATCGATTCCTAATCTAGTAGATCGTTGTTAACTTGTTTCGCACGGAGAATCGGATGTCATTTAGTGAAAAATTTGCTTAACTTTCATTGCCTTGCATCAATAAATCCATAGGGATGAGCGTTTAGTTGGCAGATTGTTAAAGCGTTCTTTCATACGAAGGGGGTACTGTTCTGTTTGGAGGAATGGAGTAGGCTCTACTTGCGGTCGGTTGGTTTTTCAAGAAGCTGTCTGCTTTTCCGGTTCGTCGCGAATTTGATGTTTAGAAGTGAAAATTATTTTAAGTAGTGGGTATAAACTAATTGTTTTTAATGTTCCGTTTTTTCCGTTGACAAGTTAATGAAAAAGTTACATTCAGGCTGTGTGTGACCGAATGTGGCATTTGTTTTTAATGCAATTGCAATAGTTTAGTTCGATCTAAAGCGTATCTGTAAACTTGAATATATACAGAAAAAGCTAAGAGAAGTGCATAGCATTACAGAAAATAAATCGACGAATTTGCTGAATGGCTGATTTTAGGCAAAGTAAAACCTCTATTTGAACTTGGAAAACTAGCATAGTCAATTGTTTCAGACTTGGTGGGAACGTTCTGTTTATATTTATATAATCTAATCTCACACTAACGCAGCCAATTTTAGAAAGCATCCTGGAAAATGACGACTTCTTGAATGCATCATTTTACTTTTCACCAGCCAGGCCAACTGCATATGCCGCAGAGAGGACTCCAAAAAATAGAGCGATTCCAGAAAGAGTGTCTGAAATCGCTCTACTACTTCGAATCAAGGGAACGAAGAAAGCGTGGACCTCCCGTACTAAAACGCTTCCATAAAGAGTTAAATAATGTGAAAATTTGTATTTTAACATTGGGAGCATAGATGCTTGAAAGAATAGTTTATGCTCCTTTTGTCTGTGGGTGGACTTTTGGCCTTTGAACCAAAATTCTGGCAGTAATTTGCCAAGGTTATAGTGCCTTATCTCACTCACTGATATTGAGATTGAAATTTAAAATTTACAGAATAATACATTTACTTGTGTTGTAAATAATAGTCTAATAATACAATATAGAGACAAATCTACGCTAATCCATCCAAAACTACGATACCTGGGATCTGATAAAAATAAGAGTCCGTCCCAACAAACATCGGTGTTGAATTAGAGCTTGTTCAAGCAAATTTGGAGAAGCTATTCAGTTGTTTCTTCTAGAATAGCTGAATAGCTTCTCCAAATTTGTTTGAACAAGCTCTAATTCAACACCGATGTTTGTTGGGGTGGATTCATGTCATGCTTTCTTTCAACTTTGCTTCTATTGACGTCCAAGCTCATCGATTTAGCGCCACCCAATGATTTCATTGATTTCGGGTCCTCCCTTAGCTCAGTCGGTAAAGGTGCGGCTACAAAGCAATACCATGCTGGAGATGGCTGGGCTCGATTCCCGGTCTGGTCTAGGAATTTTTCGTAGAGAAAAAAAATCTGGACTCCCTGGGCATAGCGTATGATGGACTTGCCACACAATCATACTAATGCAAAAAATGGTACTTGACATCGAAAGCTCTCAATTAATAACTGTGGAAGTGCATTTAGAACACTCAGTTAAGAGCAAGCAAAAAGCTAATTACGAAAACAATAAGCTTGAAATGCTAAAGAAGAACAATGATTTCATTATCTCCAATCCGCTTAATCAATTGAAATATTGTATGATATAGTGGACGGAACATTATAATTTGAGATAACTCAATGCAGACGTCTTTCAAATTTCGCAGATCGACAGGCAATCGGTGGAGAGTCACCTAGCACCTCATAGCAAGATGCCTAGAGGTGGACTAAAAGATTTGAAGAGCTACCTCCCCCTAGGTGGAAGTGTTCTGTTTATACTTATTTAATCTGTTAAAGCCTTGTATAATATTTTGAATGTTTGTTGGTTTGTATTTTTTCAGATATTCTAAATAATTCCGGTATTACTATTCCGATACTATTCAGATATTACTATTCCGATTATTGTTCAGGCCAAAAAAGCTAACAGCAACCATTAACAATGTGCGATCTTTAAAAGTAGTATATTTCTCCAATACCCAACAGATGTTTTTTTTTCAGCTTTAAATTTGTTCATTTGCATAGGCTTAACCGAATAAACTTATCAGAGCAAAGTTTTCAATTTCATTATAAAGTAGCGATCTTCAAACTATAGTTAAGAGGGGAAAGACCGATTACTTGTGGCAATCTTGAGGTTAGAGGTTAAACAATGTTATGGATGGGAAGAGGGATTGGAAATTTAAAGTAACGCCAACATAGAACCAGTACATAAGATTATCTCAGATCTGAGTCCACGATGCTTTTACGCGATCTGCGTTTTGGTAACCTTGTCTACATTCACAAAGATTCCTGTGTACTAGCCCAACACAGTATAAATGAGCGTTCAAAGAATAGTGATTGGATATCTGGTGAGACATCACACGAATGAAGTCTCGACCCACTTCCATCCCTCTGAACCAAGATTTCATCGACATCGACACCAGGATTTCTTCGAAAATGTTGCCATTGCCTCAAATATCCTTTGTTCAATTTGTCCTGCCAGCTAACGAGTGACTGTTGACAAAAATATGGAATAATCATTGAAGGCGATTTGTCGAACATAAATATGGCCTTCTACAGCGCCCACCTTTACAAGCGAGTCCACTTTCTCATTGCCCGGTATCAAACTATGAGAAGGGACTCATACAAAAGTGATGATAAAGGGTGTCCACAGTTAAATTGCATCACCTTCAATAAGCTGTAACATTTCGCCCTTTGAGTTGATTTCAACGAATTTTTTAGTGAAATTACCTAAGCGTGTATTTTTTACACTGCATGAGTTTCATTGTGAAATGTGTCGTAGTTTCGAAAATGGAGTCGAAGATCCCAAGTGCGCGAGAACATTTTGCCCACGCACCTCGACAACCCACTTCTTTCGCACCGAACTATCGGAAAGATGTTGAAAACTCACCAGTCTACAGTGTCTCGTGTCATAAAACGTTTCGGGGAACGTTTAACTGTCGATCGGAAGAAGGTGAGTGGTAGAAAAAGTGTTCCGTACTGTGTGAAGGATCACAAGCGAGTGGTTGTTGCCTTTAAACGCAAACCCAGCTGTTCCGTTCGGGAATTCACAAAAATGCTGCACTTGACCAAAAGTTTCGTGCAGAAAGCCAAGAAACTAGCCGGGCTCCGTTCATTCAAAGGTCAAAAAGTTCCAAACCGCAATGAAAAACAAAATAGAACAGCTAGAACACGTGCGCGTAAGCTGTACACACAAATGTTGACGAGTGGTACCAGACGAATGGTGTCAATTTCGTGCCGAAGGATCTTAATCCCCCCAACTCTCCCGAGTTGCGGCCAATTACAAAATGTTGGGTTATAATGAAGCACAAACTTCGTAAGCATCCTTAAATTGTCACTGCAGAACAGGAAATGTTGAAGTCATGGTTGAAAACGGAAAAAAATGTCGGTTCAAACGTTGTACAAAATCTTAAATCTATCTTAGTAAGAAGAAAGCTCGGGCTTTTGGATTTGGTAAAGAAATTCAGTTAAATAAAAATACTTAAAACAAGATTATACATTGTATTATATTCCCTAAATTTTTCATGACAATTGGTTGAGAGACTTGGTTTTGGAGACGAGTTTAAAGTCATGCATTTTAACTGTGGACACCTTTTATATTACCGCAGAAATAAATCAAATAGAAGCCCTTGAATTTTCATAAGAAAATAAGAGGAGTGCTTTACCGGCCTAAAGGAGCGAATAACCTCTAATTGAGACTATCCGTGAAAATGAAGTACTTATCCGGTGTTAGTAAGGCAATTGTTACTAGCGTAAAGTATATTGCCACTAATTCAGCAACATAAACAATACAATGAGTTTAGGATTGGCGCTTTGAATTTCATAAAATATGCCAAAACCTGCAGACTCCTCTATCAATGATCCATCAGCAAAGAATTATTTGGTGGAAATAACTTTTCAAAAGCTTGCAGCAAATATCACCGGAGCAATCATAGGACGATAATGCTCTGGGATTCCACGAACTTCCTGCTACATGAATAAATCAAAATGAATCAAATTTCCGAAGACAGAGAAGCAACAACGATTGGGAATATTGGACGAAGGGATGACATCCTGTGTTATGAACAAGTGGAACAAAGTCATGTTGCGAGGTTGAGGATTCAACTCAAGAAGCTCCTCAAGGTTCTCGAACATTTGGGTTCATAACTTCACACCTGGTGAGGAGTTGGAGAGATAATGCTAAAACCCGATCCAAGAGTGACAACATGCCAGCCACCACTTTAAAACTCATCGTATGAGTCGATTGCTTGCAACCTAACGCGATACGATGACATCTATACCGAATACGAATACCACTTTATTGTCAATTGCTTAAAAAAAGTCTTCATAGAGGGAAGCATTGCCAGACCAATGCTTTGAAGAAGGACAGACATTTCAAGGTACTTGAAGATATCTTAGGCAATACCATCAAATGAGAACAACCCAGATGAAGGTTGGGTTTCTGGTTGGCTTTGGCTTCCAAGTACTGTTGAGAATGCTTACTGCACTTGTTAGCCGGTTGAATACTGCAGTTTTGGTATCCTGTGTCGGGACATGGGGTCTGTCCCTTGAAATTGTGTTGCTGCTGCTTCCATGTTGAAAGCTAGTTCGCCCAATAGTTGCTGTCGTTGTTGGTCCATTGTTGGTCCTGACGCGGTCTGCTCGTCCGTTGACACGTTTACCGCTACAATCGACTCTCGCCTCTCACTCGCAAGTGATGCATCCAGCCCAACAGAACTCGTTCTCGACGTATCGCTTGATCCATTCCCTTATGTCAACAGCCTCCCCTCGCATTTCCAGCTTGATGCACTCTTCCTCGGCAGGTGTGAGCATGAAGCAAGGGAACCGCTCCGTTGAACATTTCCAGTATACTAGGTCTGCCAGACATATCCGTTTCCAACCTCGTGCTGAATTAATAGCACCGGATCACGTACTTGTTCCGTCGATCCCATGATTTGTTGCCTTTGGCGGCCTGCCAGATTTATTAACAGGTGCAGCATTGCCTTGGTGTGGTCTATTGCCTGTTCTGTTTTCAGATGAGTTGCCGACTGGAGGGCCGCTCTTGCACCTCATCTTCCTCCAGCGACTGGTTGCTCGCTCTGTCTCCCGTCCCTGGACCAGCTCCAGTAGGGGCTCCATCCTCGGGCAATCGCATTAGTCTGATCCTTCTATTTCTGAACTCCATGCTGGTGACTTTTCGACCGGCTCTTTAACCGGTGTCTTTTTAGCCAAAAAGGGTAACGACTAACCGGTTGGTGGAGACTTGGACATTTACCCTTATAGCGGGGCAACTCGCTTTGACAGAACTGCTTTCGGATATTTGTGAGTTTTCGGTAGAAAAGAAACAGGGTCCAAACAACCGCTGCTTGTCCAGAACTGCTTATTTAAATCGCAGCTAACCTCCATATCTGAGGGCCGTTCATTAACCGCAAACTTTGACCCGCAGGGTAGCTTACAGCTCAGCACCGCAGAGTGACCACTTAGTCTACGGTTCCACGTTTAATATTAATATTATTTATTGTTATTTTTATAATGATTATTATTTTATTATTAAAATACTATTTTTTTTTTTTTTTTTAAATTTTTTTTTTTTTTTTTTTTTTTTTTTTTTTTTTTATTAATGGTATTAGTTGGGGGGTAATTTGCACCTTTTTTTTCACTTTTCTCTTCTACAACAAATTTTCCATCTAGTGAGGAATCTTTTTAAAAAAAAAAAAACACAAAAACATTTATTTTTTTTTTATTTTTTTTTTGGGGGGGGGGGGGGAGGGGGGTGGTAATATTTGTTAGAACCTAAGGTCTGTATCCACATTAATCCGGACACCTTCAAATCATTGTAACTTTTGAAATATTGCACGTAGGAATGAAAATTTCACTGTGGTATAGCTGAGAGTCTATGAATGAAAAGACTATGATTGATGTTTACATTTCATGTTTAGTATTCAAGATGGCGACGAAAGAAAAACAAGTGCGCGAGCGAATTTTGTACGGGCGTACGGCAAATCCTGACTTGTCAATACGGGACCTTGGAAAAACATTGGATTTGCCTAAATCCACTGTTCACGATGTGCTCAAATCATTTTCGGAACGTTTGACGGTGGAGAGGAAACCGAGAAGTGACAAAAACATTGGACGCGCTGATCCTGTCATGGACCGAAAGGTGAAAAGGATATTAACGAAAAACCAAAATCTCTCCATTCGAACGGTGGCTCGTAAAATAGGGATGTCGCCTGGTTTTGTCCAAAAATCAAAACAACGTTTGGGACTTAAGTCGTATAAAGTAAAAACAGTTCCAAATCGCAACGACAAACAGAACTTGGCAGCAAAATCACGGGCTCGACGTTTTTACTGCGAATATTTGACGAAGTTTTCATGCGTTGTTATGGACGATGAAACTTATGTCCTGGAGGATTTCAAGCAGCTTCCAGGGCTGGCTTTTTATTCTGCTATGGCCAGAAATGCTACAGCTGAGCATTTCAGAACGAAGAAGGCATCGAAATTTCCCAAAAAATACCTTGTGTGGCAAGCAATTTGCACGTGTGGCAAAAAGAGTAAATCTTTCGTCACTACAGGCACAATCAACAAGGAGATCTATCAGAAAGAGTGTCTGCAGAAGCGATTGCTACCCTTCATCAAAAGTCACAAAGAAAAACCTTTGTTCTGGCCCGATTTGGCATCATGCCACTATGCTAAAACTGTGATGGAGTGGTACCAAGCAAATCAAGTGAACATTGTACCAAAAACCTCAAACCCGCCAAATTGCCCAGAGCTACGACCAATCGAGAGATATTGGGCTCTGATGAAGCGGAAGCTTTCTGGAAAGAAGCAAGGAATCAAAGACATCAAACACTTCCAGCAAATTTGGACAAAGACGGCTTCTACGATTTCTGAAGAGTCTGTACAAACCCTAATGGACGGAGTTAAGCGCAAAGTTCGAAAATTTTATGCAAATACCGAATAACTATGTTTTGTCTTCACGAATTGTTAAAACACATCCCATGAATCTGAAATAAACAACTACGACGGAAATATAATGCGAAATTTATGTTTTATTCATGTTTTGAGGTGTCCGGATTATTGCGGATACAGACCTTAAGAGACGAACCAGCCACCGGCTGAAAGTCTCTTTAAAAAAAATAAAAAGAAAAACAGGGGGGAAGATGTTTTTATATATCTTTTTTTTATGTTGTAGTGTGTCTTTGTTGGTTTGATTGTTTTCTGTTTGGGCGTTGCATCTATTTTATATATAAATTATTTATTTTGTTCTTTTGGAGATAAGGTAAGAAATGGAAAAGAAGAAGGAATTGGTTTTTTTTTAGTTTGGGTTGGTGGGGGTTTGTGGTGTTGGGGGGGTGGGTGGCAGATAACCAACATGAGACGCTCTAGATCTAGAGTGCCTAAAGCCTCTCATGTTGATGAGAAATTATCTGCTTCTGATAAATTTCGTCATAGATCGTTACTCCGCGCATTGGGAGAATACAACAAATCACAATCAAAGTCAAGGAATTGTTTTTTTTCACCACACGATTAGATGCATTTGAATGGCAAACAAAATGCAAAATTAAGAACTTTGAAAATGCATTAAACAACACAAAATTTGGCGTCAGACAAAGCCCGATAGGGCATTAAAATTTTATAAGCAGGAAAAATCTTTAAAGATACGTACCTCTTCTGGCGCATTTTTTCATGCTGGTTTTCAAGGAACTTCTTTGAAATCTTTCAACTGATTAAAAGTGAATTTGTAGGGTTATTTTAAGTTTCCATTGTCTTTAGTCCTTTTTCAATTTTCTATTAATTTGATATTGCGTTTTTTTTTTAACAAGCGGGGTACAATTTTCAATGAATCCTGTCAGTTCGTTTGTTCCACTGGCGACGTGGATATTGTCGGAAGAGTGTTCCTAACTCAAACGTGAAGCCGAAAAGGTAAGATTGAAGATAAATACTTTAAAGACCAATTATCTGTTAGCAGAATGAACTGCGCGTGATAAAGCTCACATAGGCTAAACAGTGATCATTGATGGAGAGGAGTTCGAGGTGAATTCCTCGGATTATTGGTGACGTCGGATAACAACTGCAGTAGAGTAATTTGAAGACACATTTTAACCAAAAATCATGCTTGCTATGGACTCCACGGGGCCATGACGTCTGGTAAAATTCATCTCGGTACTATGTGTACCATGTACAAATCGCTATGGTCATGAGACGTGGATAATGTTCGAGGAGGACTTGCATGCACTTGGAGTTTTCTAAAGATGAGTGCTGAGGACCATCTTTGAAAGAGTACTTGAAAAAGGCATATGGAAGACACATCCTAAATGTTGTATTAACAGGAAGGCTACAACGGACAGGACATGTTGTAAGAAGACCCAAGGGTGCACAATGAACAACATGGTTAGACCAGGGGAGCAAGATCTTGGAAAAGCCATATGGTACTAGGACTATAGTTCATGCTTAAGTCACAACCGTTTGAAGAAAAATGGAGCATCACTTAACCTTATTAGACTGGATGCTCCCTACAACCATTTTTAAACAAATGTTTACTCTGTGCACCAAACAGGGCATTCTAAATGAATGTTTATTCATTTCCCTTTTCCTTTGATATCTACTGAAGACTACGAGGGTTTCCTGTGTCTTCTTAAGGTAGATACGAAATCCTCCCTATCACCAACTGTTGCATAGACGTGGCCAGGTGAGCGATCGAGGAGTGCCTTCGTGAAGATTATTGCGTGAAGAAACGTATCAGTAACTGGTTTCGTTTCATGGTGGCATACAAGCTCTTCAACGAATTATTCCTTATCGTAGCTTCATCCACGAGGTGTGCAAACGTCAATGCTTTGCTATGCTATGCTATGCTCACTAAAATCCCACCGACCTTGACTTGGATTTAACCCAGACCCACTGCGATGTCAAGTTATGGGTTATACCAATAGCTCCTTTATAACCCCTATTCTCTCTGTACTGTATTATGGTCACATGTAATTCATTTACTACTGATTTACTCACGAGCAATCAGCATCTTGCATCTTTGCTTATGATACGAACTCTTTTTGATATTTCTATTATTCATCCAATGTTTCCAAGTGCAGACGAACCAAGTGCACTGTAAATTTAATGCCCACGCAAGTGCTATTTCAACATTTCCTCTGCTCATCCTTTTCCAGAAATATCTAGTTAAGCAGCTTTTCCCAATCTTCTAGCTTGATCCAATACTTCAAGTTAAATCAACAACAGGGAAAAGCCAACCACCAAGCCAATAAAGGCTATCCTCAGCTTCAAAAAAGGATTACACCGTTATTGTTATAACTAGCAATTTGAGATAAACCACACAAACCGTATTCAAACATAATGGGGAGTGGATAGTACCTATCTGCAGCTGGGAAAAAGTAGCACTTATGCAAAACACACATACATGCAGGAAAGTTCCCATTCTTTGCTGGTCGATACCTTTGTATTTTGGGTGAAATTCCAGAAGAAGGCGAAGCCCCCCTGAACCACCGAAAAACACTAAAAATTAATGAGTAATAATCCAAACGTGCAAGTGGTGCAGGATCTACCGGCCAGATGCATACAGAACGGCTGTGTGGTGCTGCTGACTGTGCATCCAAGGTACACAATGTTGTTTACGCAGATTCTCATGGTCATTTGATCAACTGCCGGAATCGGTGCAGCTGCTTGGCTTGGCTTTGCTGGTTGCCAGAGAGCTCGTTAAAAATAATCTTGATTTTCACTCGAATCTGAGGTTCTGCGGTTTTGCCTTTATGGGCTTCCCAGATTACTATCGTTCGGTTGCAAAAACATCTGAAATTGCCCTACGCTAACGAACACGAGAATTGCAAATTTGCGTAGTAATGTCAGATTTTCGAAAGTAGATTGCACTTTCTTTTCCAGTGAAAACCATTGCTCCCCGAATGATTCCGAACATGTAACCACCATCTCGTATCGATTAGGAATTCTCAGTTGGGAAAAGGAAGCTACACACATTCACACATTACATTCCGGTTTCCTATCAGCAGAAGCGTGAACAGATTAATATTTAATCAACATCATTAATTTAACGCACACCACCCCGGAGGCAAGGTGGCTTGTTTTCTGAGATCCGTGTCTATAGCCGTGTTTGTTGGCCAGGCAGCATCGATGGGGATACCACACTAGTAAGGAACCGTCTCGTTTCATAGCCGCAGTGACCACTAGGGGAATCCAGCGCATGGTGGGGAAATTCAATTAAAATTGATGAGCTAAGCAAATCCCATCCGAATCGAGACTGAATCTTTCCCTAGCGGGGAATTCGTTGCGATGGGGTAATGTTCGGCATTATGGCATTGCAACAAACCATCGGGTTTCCCGTTAGGTGATCCATTTGATGGGTATCAGACGAATAAGATGGTGGATTGATTTGACGGCTTTGGCACATGGGAAGATTGACGTAAACAATATTCCGCATATTAACTCATTCATTGTCAGCAGATACTTTTACAGTACTGAATTCACAAAAGTCCAGTTGAAAGCGTCATGAATTTTCGGTTCTGTAAAGACATTTGATCTCAGGATAATGATTTGTTCGAATTTTTGTGAAAGATTATCAAAAGATAAGTTCATTCGTGGAATGGAAATGGTATGTAATTAATTCAGGTATATTTATCACCTTTAGTCTCAAGGATCTGCATTGAATTTTCTCCAGATGTCACATGGCACTATTCATGGTGCTATTCATCGGAAATCATCAAAAAGATGTTGAATAAAAATGTTGAAAAAATCAAACAACAATTCGTAATATAACTTAAACTAACAGTGAAATCATAAAATCATCGCGTGCTTTATGTAAGACGTAGTGAATACAATCGATCCCCTCCCTTCAGCTTTTAAAAAATCTGTCAAATAACTGATTGGACCAAGTACATGCACCTTCTACAATTTTTTTTCAACACGCTTTTATGTGAATAATCTTCTTAAGAGTTATTATGACGCTCATGGAGAATCAGTCAAATAATAAAATAATATACGAAAAATATAATATAAAACATAATTCAGGTACTGTAACCGTTCGCGAAAAAACTCGAGGCTAAAAAAAATACAGTGGCTTTAGCGCCACTCTCGTTGAAAGACCACTGGTCGTTTTTGGGTTTGCCCAACGAATTAAGACTACCTCTTGAAAGGTGTTTTCGGGCTAAAGTAATATTTCGGAAAACGCCTCTCCTGCTATAGCACGATCATACTCGTAATTTGTTATTCTTCAGAGAACTTCATGGTAGATCTTCAGAAATATTCAAGTTCTGCAGAGAACTTCAAGTAAGTTCTTCAAAAAACTTCATGGAAGTTCTGCCGAGTACTTCAGGGAATTTTTCGGAGAACATCAGAGAAATTCTGCAGAGAATTTTAGAAATGTTCTAAAGAGAACTTCAAAAAAGTTCCTCAAAGAACTTCATGGATGTTCTTCAAGTTCTCTGAAGTTCTCTGCAGAAAATTCATAAAGTGTTCTGAAGAACTTCCACAAAGTTCTCTGAAGAACATGCATGAACTTCTCTGCAGAACTTCCCTGAAGTTATCTGATGAATTTTCCTAAAGTTTTCTGAAGATCTATCCTGAAATTCCCTGAAAGATTTCCCTGTAGTTCTCTGCATAATTTTCCTGGAGTTCCCTAAAGAACTTCCATGAAGTTCTCTGAAGTTTTCCCCTTAAGTTCTCAGCTGAACTTCACCGAAGTTTTTTGAAGAACTTCCAAGAAGTTCTCTGAAGAATTGTTTTGAAGTTCTTTGCAGAAATTTTCTGAAGTTTCCGGAAGAACTTCCATGAAGTTCTCTGAAGAACTTCCCTTAAGTTCTTTGCAGAACATCCTTGAAGTTCCCTGAAGAACTTACCTGAAGCTCTATGAAGAACTTCCCTGAAGCTCTATGAAGAACCTCCCTGAAGTTCTGAAGAACTTCCATGAAGTTCTCTGAAGAACTTCCCTTAAGTTCTCTGGAGAACATCCCTGAAGTTCTCTGAAGAATTCACCTGAAGTTCTATGAAGAACTTCCTTGAAGTTCTTTGCAGAACCTCCCTGAAGTTCTTTTAAGAACTTCCATGAAGTTCTCTGAAGAAATTCCGAGAAGTTCTCTGAAGAACTTCCATGAAATTCTCCGAAAAACTTCCCTGAAGTTCTTTGCAACATTTCCCTGAAGTTCTTTGAAACACTTCCCTGAAGTTCTCGGCAGAACTTCCCTAAAGATATCTGAAAAACTTCTCTGAAATTCTCTGAAGAACTTTCCTAGTTTTCTGAACAGTTTCCCTGAAGTTCTCTGAAGAACTTCCCTAAAGTTCTCTGCAGAATTTCCCTAAAGTTCTCACTTTACTTCAGGGAAGTGGTTCAAAGAGCTTCAGGGAAGTTGTTCGGAGAATTTCATGGAAGTTCTCTGAAAAACTACCATGAAGTTCCCTGAAAAACTTCTATGAAGTTTTCTGAGGAACCCTCCTGAAGTTCTCTGCCGAACTTCCCTGAAGGTCTCTGAAGATGTTTATTGAAGTTCTCTGCAGAATTTCCCTTAAGTTCACTGAAAAACTTCCCTAAAGTTCTCTAAAGAACTTCCCTGAAGTTTTCTAAAGGACTTCCCTGAAGTACTCTGGAGAACTTTTCTGATGATCTCTCAGGAACTTCCCTGAAGGAACTTTCCTGACGTTCTCTGAAGAACTATCCTGAAGTTCTCTAAAGAATTTCCTTGATGTTCTCTGCAGAATTTCCCTGAAGTTCACTGAAAAACTTCCATGAAGTAGTTCTTTGAAGAACTTCCAAGAAGATTTCTGAAGAATAGTTTTGATGTTCTCTGCAGAACTTCCTTGAAGTTCTCTGAAGAACTTCCATGAAATTCTCTGAAGAACTTCACTTATGTTCTCTGCAGAACTTCCCTGAAGTTCTCTGCAGAACTTCGATGAAATTCTCTGAAGAACTTCCCTGATGTTCTTTGGAAGACTCCCCTGAAGTTCTCGGCAGATCTTTCCTGGAGTTCTATGTAAAACTTTCCTGAAGTTTTTTGAAGAACTTTCCTAGTTTTCTGAAAAATTTTCCTGAAGTTCTCTGAAGGACTACCCTGAAGTGCTCAGTAGAACTTCACTTAAGTTCTCTGCAGAATTTCCCTGAAGTGTTCTAAATAACTTTCCTGAAGTTCTCTGGAGAACTTCTCTGATGGTCTCTCAGGAACTTCTCTGAAGGAACTTTCCTGAAGTTCTCTGAAGAACTATTCTGAAGTTCTCTGAAGAATTTCCCTGAAGTTCACTGAAGATGTTCCTTGAAGTTCTTTGCAGAATTTCCCTGAAGTTCACTGAAGAAGTTCCTTGAAGTTCTCTGAAGAATATCCTTGAAGTTCTCTGCAGAACTTTCATGAAGTTCTCTGGAGAACTTCCATAAGTTCTCTGTAAAACTTACTTTAAGTTCTCTGCAGAACTTCTCTGAAGTTCTCTCCGGAATTTCCCTGAAGTTTTCTGAAGAATTTCCATGAAGTTCCTGATGGACATACCTGAAGTTTTATGAAGAACTTCTCTAAAGGACTAAATTTCCTGAAAACAATGAATTCAATCATGATCTAGATATCAAAATACAGATATAACAAAAATTTCACAGAAACACTAGTGCCATATTGCGGAAGAATTCTGATCTTATGTGTACACCTTTCAAAAAGCTCTGATCCCTCGAATATCATTTTTGAAGATGCCAACAATCTCGAGATCCAGATTATACAGGAAGTTTACAGGCACACTAGCGCCACGGAGTGAGATAATTCTGAACTGTTGAGTTGAGCGTCTGGTAGCTCATAATTTTACAACTAACTTTCCTGAAAACAGTAAATTTATACACGATCTTGATCCCAACATACTGGCAATACTCAAAATTCACATGTACACTAGTGCCACGTAGTGGAAGAGTTCTGAATTAATGATAACATCACCCGAAAGGCCTCAATCAACCAAACATCTTTGTCCAAGACACCAACTTGCTATATGTCAAGGATCTCGAGATCCAGCTTATAAAGTATGTTTACATGCATACTAGCGCCGCGTAGTTAGATAATTCTGAACTTTTAAGTTTACCATCCTGAAGGCCTTGATCTATTGGACAACTTTGCTGAAAGAAGTAATTTTCTATGTATGAGGGATCACGAGATATTTTCTGATGAAACAACAAAGGTCAATGCCCATATATCATTTGAGACCACCATCAAGGGACTCCGGGCATGTCGGAGGGTTTACTGTACTCTTTTGTTATTTTGCTAAAAGATGCTGTCTTTCAACGGTCATAACTTTTTCTGGTGAAGTCGGATCGAAACACTTTCTCCTACAGAGTTGTTTTTTATAGTCTGAGGAGTTACATAAAAATGCGTCTTGAGCATTTACATTGAAGCTGAGGCAGTTGTTTGAGTGGTTCTCAAAATATATCAAAAATTCAATTTTTGATGCCAATTTGTGAAGAAAAATGCAAATCAAATGAGGTCAAAATACGATATTCGGTGGTTTTGGGAACCAAACTAATGGAAACTGGCATCGAGCTCTGGATCTCAAGACATTTTCGGATTGTGTCGACCAGTGTAAGTCGTATGTGACAATGACTTCAGTGTTTTAAAGCAGTTTTATTTTAGTTCACCTGTGTGTTATTGATATCTGTGTTGGTTAGGCGTTTTCTTAGCTTGGTAATGTTTTTCATTTTTATCTTCGCATTTGCGTGTCTTATTAGGTTTTGACCCACCCGCACATTTTGTTGCTGGGTTCACGTTGTTTATAATTACTATCATTTTCATCACTCGTTTTATAGTCAATGCATGTGTTGTTGTGGTTTCATTTTTATTTTACAGGTGACAGCTAATGTTTGGTGATTTTTTTGTAGGTCCAATCGTCAATTTGCGTCAGTTGAATGTTAGCTGTTATCGTTCAGTGTTTGTTCTTGTTGATTTTGTTTCTATGAATGTTGTTTCTTAGGAGATCTCCGATGCTGGTTTGCTGCGTGCCATGTGTGATCGTTTTCAACATTTTTGATCACCCGTGGCGCTTGTCGAGCACGCCCCAGTAGTGGTCCTTTTCCTCTTGCCACTTATTTCCCTGTGACACGTATGAATGGTCATAGAGTTCTCTGCCTCTCTCTCTTAGATATGTGTTGGAGTAACTGCTCTTGTATACTTATTGGTTTTGCAGCATTCCAGCATAGCATTTTTTATTTTTTATTTTTTTTTTTATATTAAAATTGTATTTCTGAACTTCAAACACTATTCCATGATAGGGGGTTTCATTCCGCTCATAAGTGGTGAAAGATTGTTTTTAAATTTTTGTTTAGAGATATTAGGACGGTCCTCTCGATATTTCAGCGTATTTCTGTATTCCATTGAGTGAAACCAACCGCAGATGTGAGTGGCACCTTCAGTATCATTACTGTGGTTTAAAAAGGGTTCTCAAACTCGAAATTTCAACATAATATATAAACCAGATATAAACCATTCATTCTTGTGAGTGCCCCTGAAAAGCATCCTTACTGTTGGTTTAAATCGGTCTTCAAACTCGATATATTAGTATAATTTGGTATGATATTGATATAAACTATTCATTCTTATGAGTAACCCCAACAGTATTCTTACTGTAGATTTATATCGGCTCGATGTTTTAACATATCTTTGTATTCTACTCAAATAAACAACCCATGCTTGCGAGTGGACCAACAGCAATCTTTCTGTTGGTTTGAATCGGTCCTCAAATTCGATATTTCAACGTTTTATTTTATTTCATTGAAATGAACCATCCACACTTGTGAATGGCCCCAACAGCATCCTTACTGTTGGTTTGAATCGGTCCTCAAACTCGATGTCTTAACATATTTTTGTATTGTACTAAAATAAACCACCCACACTTCTGAGTGGCCCAAAAGCAATCTTACTGTTGGTTTGAATCAGTTCTCGAATTCGATATTTCAACGTTTCATTTTATTCCATTGAAATGAACCATATACACTTGTGAGCGACCCCAACAGCATCTTAATTATTGGTTTAAATCGGTCCTCAAACTCGACGTTTTAACATATTTTTGTATTGAACTGAAATCAACCACCCACACTTGTGAGTGAACTGAGCGGCATCTTTACTGTTGGGTGATTGCGGTGCTAAATTTCAATAATTTAACTGTGCATCTCTGTGCAACCGGGAATATATTTAAATATCTTATTCGCTGCCGACGTCAGCTGAATTCTGCACATCGTTTATCGCACATCGATCCCGCTGCAAACCCAATCATTTTATCCAACATCCCAGTTATTTCTCGTGGAGGTGCAGAGGTGTTTTCGGCTTCCAATAAAGCGAGTATCACGTCAACATATTCCTACCCTTTCCTTATTTGACCAGCATTCGGGTGGGATCGGCGCCGGTATTGCCTTAGTTTGGGATAACCAGTTATTACACATTGAGAATGTACAGTATGCAAAAAAAGTTTATCCACCTCCCCCTACCAATTTACATTGTTTTTGATTTTCTGGTTGAAATCAGTTTAATTTGATGAGTGTTCCTCCATGATTTATCAATTTATGTTTATTTATCAAATTGCCATTGGAAATACGGCGTTTATATCTTTTCTTGAAATTTTATGTGATGAATTGTGAAAAAGGGTAAAAAATTACGCAAAAAAAGTTTATCCACTACCAAACGGATACTACGATTTAAGTGTGTTTTACAGAGGCTTAGCGTGTATTCTGCAATTTTCTCGAATGTAAACATTGTGTCTAGCCGTCATTTAATGCTACTTGAAGTTTTCGTGCTCAAAATTTCAGTTTCGTGTTCAAAATTGGAAGTTATTTGTTGCAAGATGCCCAAAAATGCACAAAGTTCGATCAACATCCGAAATTTGATTATTGAACATCACAAAACTGGCAAAAGCTACCGTGATATTGCCGATATTGTCCAGCTTCATAAATATGCGGTCGTTAGGATTATGCAGATCTACAAAAAGCGTGGTTTTATCTCACCAGCTTAGCGATCGGGGCATCCTTCGAAGACAACTGGTCGAATTGACAGAACTATGGTGAAGAAGGCGGAGCTGAACCGGGGACTATCAGCTCCAAAACTTGCGAAACAGATTGCAATCGAGATTTCCATTCAACTGACATCACAATCCGTACGCAATCGTCTTCATAAGAAAGGTCTTAAGGGCAGAGTAGCACTTAAGAAGCCATGATTGTCCGCAAAAAATATCAAAAAAAAAAAGATTGAAGTGGGCCCTGGACCACATTTCATAGACCAGTAATGACTGGAATAAGGTTATTTTGTCAGATGAGACGAAAGTAATGCTATTTGGGTCCGATGGTATCACAAGAAAATGGCGGCAAACTAGTTAAAGTTTGAAAAAGGAGTGCTTGCGGCCTACAGTCAAGCATGGCGGCGGTGAGTTACTTTTCTAACATTTATTTTTCAACCAAATTAGCATGACTTTGATTGTTTTCTGCAGGTAGAGTCATGGTGTGGGGATCTATGGCTACATCCAGCGTTAGAGAACTTGAGTTCATTCATTCATCATGAAATCATGACCAAGGAGGTTTATTTGGACATTTTGAAGCGAAAACTACCAGCACAAAAGCTAAAGTTGGGGCGCAGATATGCGTCCCAACAAGACGGAGATCCGACGCACACCAGCTGCTGGTTTCGAAGTGGTTCAAGGAAAAGCGTATCAAGGTTATGGAATGGCCAGCACAGTCTCCCGACCCTAATCCGTTCGAACATCTCTGGTCAATTTTGAAAATTAAGGTCCAGGAGCAAAAACCAACCAGCATCCAGCAGTTCCGGCAGGTAATCTCAACTGAATGGGACAAAATCAACCCGAAAACAACTGCTAAGCTTGTTGAGTCGATGTCACGACGATGCCGAGCAGTTATTGAAGCCAAAGGTGGTCCAACGATGAACTAAAACTTTGTGAGCCAGCGGGGTGGATGTACTTTTTTTGCGTTATATTTAACATTTCTTTTAACATCATGCCTCAAATGCAAGAAAATTTGTTTTGAATTTTGAACTCGCATGAATTGGCTTTGTTTTTATATAAATAATAATAAACTGAACAACAATTAACCGTGTTTAAATTTTCTGGTGGGTTTTTTGGAAGAAATCTTATTTTTCTCTAAGGGGGGGATAAACTTATTTTGCTTACTGTATGCTAGTCCCAAGCATCCTCTGTTGGTTCTCTGTGTAATAACAGCTGATCTGGCAATAACGGAGTAGCAACCTCGGGCAGTCAATCATGCTCATGCTCATGCTCAACTTTATAACCTTAAACATGAGAACGCAATATCGGATTATTCAAACTATAATCATCATTTAATATAATTTGAATATGACAGTGAATATAACACTTTCTACCAGTGAATATAACACTAGTATACCAGTTAGGTTATTTGATAAAGTTTTAGAATTTGTTAAGAGCTTCAATTTTATCATACGGTATATTCATAAATTAAGTTTCCAAATCGGTAAATCTATCCAAATGGACAAAATGCCTATTCACAGCACTGGTCCGGATAGTTAAATGAATTTCACCTCTTTATATCCGTAATCGTATCGCATTTAGCCATTGAAAATATGTATAACACAACTTTTTGACACCTCTTTATTCATCAATCGAACATACAAACGTTTAATATTTATCGAAACATATGGCAAAACATAAAGAAATCTTCGGTCAATTTTCATTCCTTGCTAGAATCAAAGTAATTTACACAAATCTCTTCTTGGTTCAGAGAGGATGAATAATTTCACTTTCACCGTCATCTCTACCTATAATTGGTGACCGCCGGTAGCATTCTACATCCGAAACAGTTTCCTATTTTCGTTGCTGCTATTATCGAAGCCTGTTTCAATCTTGGTTGTGTACATAAAGGGTGATACGGTCAAAATTTGGTCAAGGGAAAACGCGTGTAAATCGGTGAAATCGTTTATTTAAAAAATCAAATTAAATTTCTTTTTCAAGTTCAATTAGTATAAAATTCAGGAAAAATATTCAGTTAGGCTTCCGCTTTTCCAAATCCGAATTGCCGGGCCTTACGCTTGACCCCAGCCATCAGATTTTGTACAGCCACCTTGTCCACCTTCTTCGCCGCAGAAAGCCAGTTTGCCTTGAACTGCTGCTCGTCCTTAGCAGTTTTTTTGGTCTTCTTTAGGTTCCGCTTGACAATAGCCCAGAATTTCTCAATTGGGCGGAGCTCTGGCGTGTTGGGAGGGTTCTTGTCCTTGGGAACCACCTGCACGTTGTTGGCGGCGTACCACTCCATGGCTTTCTTACCGTAATGGCAAGATGCCAAATCCGGCCAAAACAGTACGGAACAACCGTGTTTCTTCAGGAAAGGCAGCAGACGTTTATTCAAACACTCTTTCACGTAAATTTCTTGGTTGACAGTCCCGGAAGCTATGAAAATGCTGCTTTTCAAGCCACAGGTACAGATGGCTTGCCAAACCAGATATTTCTTTGCGAACTTTGACAGTTTCGTGTGCTTGAAAATATCTGCTACCTTTCCCCTTCCTTTTGCCGTATAAAACTCCTGTCCCGGAAGCTGCTTGTAGTCGGCTTTGACGTAGGTTTCGTCGTCCATTGCAAACTTCGTCAGCATCGTCGTGTACAGCCTCCGGGATCGCGCTTTGGCCGTCGTATTTTGTTTATTATCGCGATTTGGAGTCACTACCTTCTTGTAAGTCGATAGTCCGGCTCGTTTTTTGGCTCGATGCACGGTTGTAGACGATACACCCAGCTTATTTGCGGCATCTCGGAGAGATAGGTTAGGGTTTCGCTTGAAACTACCGGCAACTCTCTTTGTCGTCTCAGCGGCTTCCGGTTTTCGATTTCCCCCCGATCCAGACTACCTGGCTGTCGACAAACGTTCCCCAAACACTTTAATTACATTTGTAACGGTTGATTTGGCAACTTTTAGCGATTTTGCCAACTTTGCGTGCGAGTAGCTCGGATTTTCGCGATGCGCGAGCAAAATTTTGATACGCTGCTCTTCTTGCTTGGACGGCATTTTGACAACTGAAGAGTGAATTCCAAAATCAAAATAGGAGCAACATTCTACACACACACACACCTTCAAAATGAGGGGTGTTCAGGTTTTTTAAATGCAAAATTGAAAGAAATACGTCAAGTTGATATTGACCAAATTTTGACCGTATCGCCCTTTAGCGTGCGAAATGAACAAAAATAATTCCGCTAACGCCAGCATCAAAAGCACAATACGGGTTCCCCAAACCAGGAAATTGAATTCGAATTGGGTTGATTTTTTTTTTGGTAGTAAGTACGAAGTGCTGAAGAATCGATAAATTTCCATTTCCATTTGTGTTAATTAAGTTTTAATTTACCACGACTGCAAGTGATTTGTCATTTCATGAGAATGCAAAAATTTAAATGATCGCTGAAAGATTGTGATCAAATTTCATTTCAAATGAAATTCTACTGAAATCATCTAGCAATTTTATTCTCATGTTAAAGCATATAAATGTTCCATTATGATTCATTGGCCATCATATTTCAATTCTCCAACCGAAACAACACCGCAAAGGCCTGGACCTAACTCAACAAGCACATAACCATTTCCGCGCTTCTACGCGAATGGAGCTAAAACATTAAATTAGCAAAGATAGACCACAGCCTGTATTTTGCTGCGAGCGAGCGGTTGTTGCCGCAACATTAACTGTAATCATTTTTATGATTCCCTGGGCGCAATGAGGTCGAATTAATTACAGATCGTTGATGACAATTTTACAACATTTACGTCCGGGTTGGCCAGACCTAGCCACCGACACGATAAGACCCCCACCCGGCCAACAATGCATGATAGAATGGAAGAACGGTACACAATTTTACTGCCAATGGAATGTGCTGTTCGGGTGGTACTGAAGGCCCTCCTAACGTTTTAAATGTAATGGAAGCGGTGGGTGTAAAAATCCCGAGTGACCGCTCTCAAGGAAGTGAGTTCTGCCAAGGGTGTGGTAGAAGTGAGCTTTCATAACAAATTGGTGGCCGTTAACATTTTTTTATGGATGTTATGCTTGATTCACGGGTTAGCCAAATTGACAGAAAATTCAATTAATTTTTCGCGATGTAACTTTATGAATATGTTTTTACAAAGGGTGAGACTTCACTTGGATCAGTTGGTAACCTATGGCACTTCGGGTTGTTTTGATCCTCAAAATACCCATTTGTGTAAATTTCCCCGAAATAGAGTTATAACGACAAATATTTTCCTTTTGGTCTGAGACATTGAGTACAGTAATTTGAGTATCGATTCAACGAAGATCTCATTACGCCCCAAGCTAGCTAAAATCTCCATCTCCGTTTGCCCTTCTCTATACCTAAATTTCGATGGAAAATGGGTAATACACAATTCACTTTATTTTAGAAAGCGTTTTTGACGTAGGACTACGTCTGTGTTTCCAATACTAAAGGGTATATCGTTTAAAATCCACACACACTTAATTCATTCTCGAAATTCGAGTTTATATCCGATCATCACAAAATTTTCAGGGAGTACAAAGCAACAGTTAAAATTAGTTTTGGTATCATTCATTTAATCTATTTTGCCTTTATATCAGAATGCGTGAACCTTGGCCTTAACCCCAGCCAAAAGGTTCTGCACGACCTCAGAATCGACAGTTGTTTGCATATTAACCCATGCTTTCTTCATTTCTTCTTCATTCTTCACCTTTTAGAAGGTGCATCTTCATAATGGCCCAGTATTTTTCTAGTAGGCGCAGTTCCGGAGTGTTGGGGGGATCAGATCTTGCGGCACGAAACCGCCATCATTCGCCTTATACCACTCTAGCACGTCCTTCGTGTAGTGGCATGCTACCAAATCCGGACAGAAGATCGTCGGACCGTCGTGAGTTTTCAAGGGAGGGAGAAGCCGGTTTTGGAGACACTCTTCCAAATACACTGATAGGCAAAATAAAGTGCCCACCTCATCGTTTTTTCAATTTCTCTCATTTACTTGGTTCAAATTAAAGTAAACACACTGTATTTTTTTTATTATCTTATTTTTTACATTCTTTTTAAGTTTCACTCATGGAATACTGAAAAAAAGGAGTTTTACTTAAAAAAAAAATCAATTTGTGTTGAAAAAAAAAAAACAGTGACAAAATAAACTACACTTCATTTAGGCTACAGAAAACATAATTTAAAGTAAAATAAAAGCATTTCAATAATTGATGTGTCCTCCTTTGGCCTTCAGGACCTCCTGCAGGCGCTTTGACATGCTCTCGACCAGGTTCTTTAGGTGCTGTGGATCTAGCTCTTCCCAGGCACGCTCCAGGGCTTCAAAATAGTTATTTTCATTGGTAACACCAGTTTTATCAACCCTGGCATCGAGAATCGCCCACAAATTCTCGATGGAATTGAGGTCGGGTTTTGTGGAGGCCATTCCAGCGGTTTGATCCGACAAGACCGGAAGAAAGACTTGGTCTTCTTGGCAGTATGCTTCGGGTCGTTGTCCTGCTGGAATACGAACTTCTCTTCAAGGCCCGTCTGGATCAGCGAAACCTCCAGATTTTCTCGCAGGATGTTGATGTAAGAATCTGCCGTCATTATCCAGTCGATTTTCACAATGCTTCCCACTCCACCCCACGAAAAACACCCCCAGACCATCACATTTCCTCCTCCATGCTTCATCGTGCCTTGGATGTGGCGCTCCTTAAGCTCCTCTCCCGATCTGCACCAAACACGAACCCGCCGCTTTCGGTTAAACAGCTCGAATTTAGATTCGTCTGTCCAGAGAACCGTTTTCCAGAACTCTAGGGGCTTATCAGCATGCTCCTTAGCAAACTTAAGCCGTTTGGCTTTGTTTGCCTTGCTGATAAATGGGCGCTTCCGGGCAAGTTTGCTATTCAACCCCTGTGCTACGAGACGGCGACGAACAGTTCGACCGGAAACTGATAACTGACGGGTTTCCTGGATCTCGCGGACAGTTAACTTCGGGTTCTTCTTGACTTCGCGCATGATCTTGGTGTCCGTTCTCGCATCCCTTTCGGCTTCCTGCCTCTATCATGGCGATCCACCATTGATCAAAACGTTTTAAGCTTCAGAAGAATTTTGCCAACCGCTGCCTTACTGATACTGTACTTCTTAGCGACAGCCCGGTGCGATTCACCGTTTTGTACATCACGAACGACCAATTCTCGGATACACAAGGGAATTGCACTGCGTTCTCCATTTTTTTTCAATTGAATCAAATGCGATCACGTATACAAATGCACCAGGTTGAGCCGTTTGCTTCAAAACATGTCAAAATATCAAAACATAAACAATCGAGGGGTCTTCCAATGGAAACTTATCGAAAACATATCGATTTTTGAAGTGGGCACTTTATTTTGTCACTGTTTTTTCTTTTCAACACAAATTGATTTGTTTTTTCTTTAAGTAAAACTCCTTTTTTTTTTCATTATTCCATTATTCCAAAAAATAAGATAATAAAAAAATACAGTGTGTTTACTTTTATTTGAACCAAGTAAATGAGAGAAATTGAAAAAACGATGAGGTGGGCCCTTTATTTTGCCTATCAGTGTACATCTATCCATCCATGGTGCTTACGGTAACGAAAGGTGTACCCCGCTTTCCGCAAGCACAAATCGCCTGCCAAATTAAGAACTTCTTGGCGAACTTCGACGTTTTCTGTGTCCGGAGGTTCTCGGGAACATCACACTTATCCTTGGCAGTCACATACAGGTTTACTGGAATCTGGTTGAAGTCCGCCTTCACATGTGTCTCCTCATCCATTACGCAACAGTGTGGTTTTGTTGACTTCTGGCCGTACAACATTCGGGAACGTTTTTGGGGGGGTGTATTTTGTTTGTGGTGGTGGGGGGGGGGTTGGCTACTTATATGTATGTTCTCGAGTTTTGGTATTCTGCACGATAGTCTTGCTCACATGCAACTTTTAAGCCATATCTCGAACTGAGGCGTTCAATTTCCGTTTAAATGCCCCAACCACGCGTTTGTGATCGTTCTCGTTGACCTGACGGATTTTGCAAAATGCTTCATTGGTTTGGCAGCCTCGGAGCTGTTTGAAGCGGCAATGGGTCAGTGTTGTAGTGGCAGCTGGTCGCGACGAGTACCCTGAAGGGTTCACTGGCGAGCAACCATACAGGTAGCCGATGACTCAACTGACTGTTGTTAGCAAGCCATTTGTTATGCAGTTGGTTGACCAAGCTCGTGAAAAATTCAAAGTTAACCGGTTGGCGCAACTACGAGGAGCGAAACATGTGTGATCCAGTTGGTAGCCATCTTTGGATATGACGCAACGTTAATTGTTAAAAATCCGCACTTACTATGTATAAACAGACAGAACGGTATTCTTTCGGGTTGAACCATCGTTTACAGTAGTGCAATGGTCTCCAAATTTCGACAGAATGCGAATAACTATTTGATGCTGTGTTTCACGTAAAAGGTTCTTTTCAGGGCTACTATTCTGATTTTTAAAGAGTGTTAAAGTGAATTATTCTAAGAGTTTACTCATTGTATGAGCATGACGACTACTTTATTCGTAAATCCTGACTGATCCTGAATTTGAGCCAATTTTTGTTCGATGTTTCAGTATTGAATATAACTTGACGTTTGCTTAATTGCAATCGCAGCCCGTTGTTTGCTGGTTTGTGATAATTTCCCTATTACAGACAGAATCCTTTAATAACTAGTTGTTTAATGTGAGTAATGTTCTCTTCGAACTCCAATCCTATTCCAATATTAGTGTTTTAAATGTTAGTGCGTTGGATAGAGTCCCTGCCTTTCGATAGGGTTCTAAATATTTTGAGAAAGTGTTTGATAGTAAAAGTAAAATATAGCAGCATATGGCTGCGAAGTATAAGCGCGAATCGGTCAAGCATCCGCCGAAGCAGTCAATATTAGCTACTGTGAACTCTACTTGCAATGCAAGAGATATTTTGTATTTCTCTTGAATCACAGTCCATGCTCACGATTTTCAAAGATGAAACATCAAGTAATGACAACCATTATCATTATAACAACGATTAGCAAACTATCATTAGTCCCTAACAGAGCCTCAGCTACCTTCTACGCAACAAAGATAGTGGCCCTCTCAACCATCGTAGCATATACAACCATGGCCATATCATAAGTTATTAGGCCCTTTTCAGGGTCACAAAATGGTTTCTAAAGAGTATTCAACAGAATTTTCTCACATACTTTCTTCCTAATGCTGGCCTAAGTTCCATTAAGACCACATCCATGCTATTTTGACCTCGGTCGTCTATCGGAAAGGGTAGGGGTCAAATGAAAATTTCAAAAATAGCGGACGTCACGAATAATTGAAAACTTTAAACCCAATTCAATATCGAAAAATACCATTAATAATTGACTTTGAATTTCCAAACCTTCAGCAATCTTCAACGCGATATGGACGATAGTTTACAGCTGGTCAATCATATCAACACAATCATCACTGCCAGCACAACCGTTGCCATTGCATCATACCAAAATTTCAACCAAACGTCCCTTTCTAGGGCCCTCCGAATTATACACTGGGAGAAAAAACATGTATAACTATTAATCGACAATTCAAACTGCGTCAACCTACTTTTGGTTGCGTTCTGTTACGTAGGACTACGACTTTGTTTTCTATACTGGGATACAATTTAAAAAAAAAGTAGTGCGACCGTCACGAAAAGCGGTCAGATTTTGAGCGTTGATATCTCAGTCGTTTCTCCAAACATTTACAAAATGTTTGCTTCAATCGATCGGAAATAATTCTACGCGTCGATTCCAATACAAAACTTTTAATTTTTCAACACTAAACTACTGAAACTAACGAATATATAAGGTGATATTCTATTATGCCAAAATTTCAGAGTAAAATTACTGAATTCACAGTATTCTCTTATCACAGACTACACATTTAAGTAAGTAACGTCTCCTTTGCATCAGTAAAGGATATATAAGGGGTATACCTTAGCGTTTCGCTTCAGCCGTTTGGCGATCTCGAAGATGTTCAGATCGAAGAGGATTATACTGACAGCTGGCGGTGGCAGGCACTCTGGACTGGCGAGCAGCCGTTGGCCAGATCGGTTGACCTAGCTAGTGAAGAAATTGAAGCCAGTCAGTGAGTGATGCGACCTTGAGGAGCGAAACAAGGTTCTTGTGTAGAACAACCTGCTTCTACAAAAGACACACATGATTAAAAACAAAAATTATAATGTACGCAAAGTTGACGTAGGACTACGCAGCAATCGAATTCCCATACACGTCAGGGCCATCCGCTAATTGATTTAAGTCAGTCCTGAAAAGGGCCAAGAAAATTCTATTGTACACTCTCTAGAAAGCATTTGGTGGCTCTTAATTATGATGCTGTCCCGGTTGTAGTTCGCGATGACCACTATATCTAACGCGTAGAAGATAGTTATGGATCTGTTGGTTCATTGGTTGTTCAACGTGCTTTGCCATTTACTCCGGGACGCGGCGTTTAAAGCAATGCCATGTTCAGCCAGGGCGCGGTAATGGAAATTTCAAATAGCACAAGAGAAAAAAATCATCCAAACGAACTCTTCAGTTGGCAAACTAATTTGGTCGTCCTGAAAAGGACGGATTTAGTTGACGGGGGAGAAACAGTTCGCGATTGAACTTGGGCTTTCTTTCTTGGTTCATTTCGCGGGATGATTGATTCTTGTCTCGTTGTCACGGGCGGCTTTTTCCTGCCAAATCGTAGGCTTCAGCAGCGAGGTTGACCGGAGCATCGGCAACAATAGCGAACTGCACCAACGCCTCTCTGGGCAACGACTGCTCGCCAGTGCTGCTGCCGGCTACAATCCAACTGCAGATCCTACTCTGCACAGCTCCACGACCACCGTAAAGGTGTACCCGTTATATAACATTCATGGCTGCCTAGGAGACGTTCGTTACTTAAATATGAAATCTGTGCTAGAAAAGTACTGTGTATTTGGTAAATTTACTCTGAAAAAATCGACATTATATTTGCGTTAATTTCAATAGTTGAATGTTATAAATCAATAGATTTAAATATTGAAATCGAAGCGTAGAAAATGTCCCGATCCATTGGTGAAAACATTTTGTAAATCTAACTTGAAATGACTTAGTTATTAACGTTCAAAACCTATATATTTTTCGTGACGCTCCAAATTTTCGCAATTCGAACGTGTACCCCAGTATTGAAAACACAGACGTAGTCCTACGTCAAAAAAACTGTCCTTTTTTGTACTACCAATACTGATTTCTATCAAGAGTTATTTTTAAAGTATTTTCGCAATCATCAGAATGATCAAAATTCCGCAGTTACTAATTGAGAACTCTTCCGATGCCCCAACCATGATCAATGCATAAGTTTATATTTTGTGGGGCAAGTATAGAGAAATCTCTCCGGGCCTATTTTCTTATGGTCTGGAAACAGAATCCGAGGCGTTTTAGGACTTCATGCAGCGTTGAAAGATTGTCTTCTTCTTTAATTGTATTTTATTTTTGTTTCATTTAACAATCACAGTTGTTCCTTCATTTTCATGGATTCGCTTTACTGGTTTTCTGCATGATTATTGGTTTCATTTTACCTAAACTAACTACTACTACTTAACCAAACCGTATTGATTTCACATTTGACATTTTTCTATGGACGTTTGCTTTGTCTGCACTCCATATTCATCACTAGTTCGAATTTGAACTATGTCGCTCCTTATCAATAGAATCATCCCACGTCACCTGCAGATGGCCAACCTCAGCGACAGATGAGCTGAAAATACTTCTCTCCGGTGTGACCATTGCACAAGGTAGTGTCCTTTTCCGGCCGTCCTGCGGCCCAGGAAGACTGAGAAGAAAACCTAATTTTAATCCCGAACTTTGCCAAAACCTTCATGGACAGAAACTTGATCCAGTACATATTCCAATCATCGGTACAGGAGATTAAAATATCGACATTTCAAAAGAGGAAAATATCGATTTTGTTGAATTTCTCAAGGATTTCCTGAAATTTAATCTTGTCGCAGACTCCAGACTATTTGCAAAGAACACTCCAGGTTTGCCCTTTTGACGTAGGACTACGTCTGTGTTTTCAATATTGGGGTACACGTTCGAATTGCAAAAATTTGAAGCGTCACGGAAAGTGGTCAGTTTTTGAACGTTAACAACTAAGTCATTTCACGATCGATTTCTAAAATGTTGACACCAATCGATCGAGACATTTTCTACGCTTTGATTGAATATTTAAAATTTTGGATTTTTGACATGAAAATATTATTAATCATGCAAATATATGGTGATGTCTTTTAATGCCAATTTTTCCAAGTAAATTTACTAAATGCACAGTACTTTCCTATGACAGACTACAAATTTATGCAAGGAACATCTCATTTGCAGCTGTGAACGATATATAAGAGGGACACCTTGGTATTTTGCTCCAGTCTTTCGGCGATCTCGAAGATGTTGTATCAGCGCTCAGCTGTGCACCGTCAAGTCGTCATGTCGTTGAACAATTGCGAATCCAGGCTATAAATCTTTAATAAAACTCAAGCAAAGTAGAATTTTCGACCATTTTTATTCTAAGTTGTGCCAGGTTTGCAAGAAACCGAAGAAATAAGCTAACTATCACGAATAATAAGTTGGAAAGTCCTAGAAGGAAATGATAAATTATAAGATTTCTTCTGTAATTTCCATGCTAATTCCCTTTCACGGACTTCAATATCCGATATCAATATATTAACTGAATGAAGCCTACTCTATTATCTTTAATTTGTGAAATTTCGTTTTGCGTTGAATTGAGCACTACTTGGAAATAGTTATTGAGATTTTTGCAAACCATTGAAATGTCGCTACATACGTCTATTATAAGTGCAATTCCCGAAATTGCAAGATGGATTAACAGGCAAACGTTCCTTCAAAGCAACCGAAGACGGCCGCTGAGCGAGCTAAATGTTATCGGACTAAAATTAAAGCGGCCAAAGGTAAAAGGATCTGGACACTCAACACCACAGTATCCTTTTCCAACATCCTTAATTCAGAACCAAGAAATCTAAAAACCAACCACAGTTTTAAAAGAGTTAATTTTTATGATGCTTCTATGATGCTTTTATTATCTTCTCATATCACGGGAACATAAAAAGTATCCATTTTAAATAAACGGAAAATAGACTAATAATCACTAACACCGAAAGAAATCAATTGATGATATGGTAAATATTGTTTGTGTATTAATTTAAAGAATATTGCATTGTACAATTAAAACTACTTACACTTAGTTGTACACAGCTAAAAGTAATCAAAATTACTTGCGATGTAAAACGTGTGCATGGTAAAAATATACCAATGCAAAGCATTGCGTTCTTTAATTTTTAATTGTAAACCGTGCACAAAACCGGAGGATTGATGCACATTGAACAATACGTCTTTTTCCATTGGTTTATACATAAGTACATGTTACAAAAATAATAAATCACAGTGCACTCATTTTCCAATTCATTCTCATACCAATTTACACGATCGTGTAAATTTAAAGCTACTTCCATTGAAATGTATTAAATAGAAAGACTGTTTTGCTTAGCGGTCATTCTCCACCCAAGTAAGAGGACACAAGAGAACGTTTATTTGAGACTGCAGCTTCTAAACCCCAAATCTGGTGTTTACACCTGGTTGCGTGATAAATAGTTAACTAAATAATAACGATCGTGTCATTCAAATTGATTGAATTAAACTGATTGAATCGCCGTTTAGGAATTCTTTGTGCTTTTACTCGCAACAGAACTTTTATTACAACAAGAATCTGCCTTTAAAAGATTTAATGACTGAGTTTACAAGTTTTTCCATTATTTATAATGCATGAACAAACCGTGAATGAAAAAATAATGTCATTTTGAATCAAGCTCACCAGTTCCTAAGAATGCATCCAACTTGCCTTCAATGTTGAAACAATATATTGGTGGTCCGCAGCCCCATGAATGCGTTTGAAGTGATGAAGGAAAAGATTTAAAGCTTGGCTTTTTTTAAACATAACGACTTCACCTCTCACTTGATGCTGCATGTTTTGATTTATTGATGAAATAAGCAAATAAATTTTCACTCATCTCTTGTCTCTCTTCTCTAACGTGAACAATTAACTCGAATGTAAAAATCAACGATGCGGTCATCTGAAGCCGTTCATCAACAATTCAATTTAGCAAATTTTACTATAAGGTCTGTACCCGCAATAATCCGGACACCTCAAAACATGAATAAAACATACATTTGCATTATATTTCCGTCGTAGTTGTTTATTACAGATTCATGCGATGTGTTATAACAATTCGTGAAGACAAAACATAGTTATTCGGTATTTGCCTAGAATTTTTGAACTTTGCGCTTAACTCCGTCCGTTAGGGATGGTACAGACTCTTCAGAAGTCGTAGAAGCCGTCTTTGTCCAAATTTGCTGGAAGTGTTTGATGTCTTTGATTTCTTGCTACTTTCCAGAAAGCTTCCGCTTCATCAGAGCCCAATATCTCTCGATTGGTCGTAGCTCTGGGCAATTTGGCGGGTTTGAGGTTTTTGGTACAATGTTCACTTGATTTGCTTGGTACCACTCCATCACAGTTTTAGCATAGTGGCATGATGCCAAATCGGGCCAGAACAAAGGTTTTTCATGGTGACTTTTGATGAAAGGTAGCAATCGCTTCTGCAGACACTCTTTCTGATAGATCTTCTTGTTGATTGTGCCTGTAGTGGCGAAAGATTTACTCTTTTTGCCACACGTGCAAATTGCTTGCCACACAAGGTATTTTTTTGGGAAATTTCGATGCCTTTTTCGTCCGAAATGCTCAACTGTAGCATTTCTGGCCATAGCAGAATAAAAAGCCAGTACAAACGTCGAGCCCGTGATTTTGCTGCCAAGCTCTGTTTGTTGTTGCGATTTGGAACTTTTTTTTACTTTATACGACTTAAGTCCCAAACGTTGTTTTGATTTTTGGACAAAACCAGGCGACATCCCTATTTTACGAGCCACCGTTCGAAAGGAGAGATTTGGGTTTTTCGTTAGTATCCTTTTCACCTTTCCGTGCCTTATTCCTTCTGAAATGCTCAGCTGTAGCATTTCTGGCCATAGCAGAATAAAAAGCCAGCCCTGAAAGCTGCTTGAAATCCTCCATCTAGCGGTCCCTGAGGTACTTGGGGGTAATGATCGACGACAAGCTGTCCTTTATCATCCACGTTGACCACGCCTGCAAGAAAGTCTCTATGGCTACATCCGCATTATTCCGCATGCTGTCGAATAGCGGTGCAAGGGAGCAAACAAAAGCTTCTGGTCATCGTCAGTTTGTCCATATTTAGGTATGGCGGGCCGGCATGGGCCACTGCCTAGAGTATTAAGAGCTACCTTGGCAAGCTCGAAAGTACGCACAGACTAATGGCCTGAGAGTCGAAGGTGCATACCGTACAGAGTCACGCGATGCGGTCTGCGTCTTAGCGGGGATGATGTCAATCGGCATCATCATAAAAGAGGACGTAGAGTGGTTCGAACAACGAGGAACGAGAGGTATCCGTAAGACCCCTAGAGCCGCATCAATGGTCAAGTGGCAGAGGAAATGGAATAACTCCACCATAGGTCGGTGAACCCTCCGACTGATTCCGGAGATGGGTCTTGACGCATATCCTGTCTGGCCAGAGAATGTGTCAAGACCGGGACATCTGGGACGCGCTAAACACGGTGGTCTCCCAGATCCTTCTAGAGCTCCTAGTAAGATGGCGGAATGATCAGCGGCAGGTCAGCGGGATCAACTAACTACTAAAGTCCCAGGTAGTTAGACATAAACGGGTGCTAAAAGCACAAAAGCCCCCGCCCCGAAGTAAGTTATGAACGGTTTCTACCTTTGATCCAAGAGCATAACAAGCCTACAATGTTTTGGCCTGATATTAATCCTGCCATTACTCTAAGAATGCACTCGAGTGGTATAAAAGAATCAATGTCGTATTTGTAGCAAAAAAGATGAGTCCGACAAACTGCCAAGAGATTCTCCCAATTGAACTTTTCGGACTTTCACGAAGGTTAAGCTGTGAAAACATTTGAAACCAGAGCGTAGTTTGGAAAAAATTAAGAAAAATTGACCTAAAGTTGAAAATGGCAGTAGAAAACATTATGTAGAAGCTTGAGAGTAATGTTGAGGGAAGAGTTAGATATTTTATTTTTATTTTATTTATTTATTTATTTCGTCAAACAATCAATCGTAGACTACATTTATGTTCTTATATCCTATAATTACTAAATGTATTGAAATATTTTTTCAATTTTGTACGAGGTCAATCTAAGGTCAACCATTTCACTATGTTGATTATAAGCATTCATCATCTGATTTAATGGTCCGAATTTAGTATAATTTGTACGATGGTGATCTAAAGCAAACAAATTTCGATTACGGAGTTGTCGGGTAGGTACATAAAAGTTTAATTTTGACAATAATTCAGTTGATTCTATTCGTTGCGAAACGAGGTCGTTAACAAATGAGACCATAGCATAATCTCGACGCTCTTTCAATGATTGAATGTTGATCAACAAGCAGCGTGCTTCATATGAAGGGAGGGGAAATTGTGTCCATCCTAACCTACGTAGTGCGTATAATAAAAACTGCTTTTGAATTGACTTTATACGCTCATCGTGCTTTTTTATATGAGGTGACCAAACAACACTGCAGTATTCTAATATTGACCTCACAAAGGAAATATATAATGATTTGATTGTGTAAGGGTCTTGGAAGTTGTGGCCAAAACGTTTTATGAAATTAAGCATGTTGCTAGCTCTATGAATTAATGTGTTATAATGATCCACAAATGTCATCTAAATCACAAATGGTATCTAAAATTATTCCTAAATCTCTTATTTTATCACATTTTTTAATATTTTGATTTCCTAAAGATACTGCAATACTTGGTGTGCTTCGTTTTCGACTATAAGTTATAAGATTACATTTTTTATATTTAGTTCCAACAAGCTTTTACAACACCATACATAAAAGAACTGGATTTCATTCTGAAATACATTTATATCATCATCATTTCTTATTTCATAAAACAGTTTCATATCGTCAGCATATATAAGAACTCTTAGATTTTTTAAAATAAAAGATATATCGTTAACATATAAGATAAAAAGAAGTGGACCTAAATGTGAACCTTGAGGAACACCTGACGTGACTTTAATAGGATTTGATTTTTTATCATTGACTCTAACTATTTGCTGGCGATCAGTTAAATACAACTTAATCCAATTGAGGAGTCTTAACTCAATTCCTATTTTTTCAAGCTTGAATATCAACATAGAAATGTCAAGTTTATCAAACGCTTTGCTGAAGTCTGTATAAAGAGCTTCTATGTAATAACCTTTATCCATTGCTTTCAATGAGTAATCAACAAATTCGAGAAGGTTTGTAGTGGTGGAACGTCCCTTGAAAAAGCCGTGCTGAACATTCGTTATTTTATGCTTGACTTGATTAAACATATTTTTGTTTATAATTGATTCGAAAAGTTTTGGGATGCACGATATTATTGCAATTCCACGATAATTTCGAATATCGGATTTTCTGCCAGATTTGTATATTGCGATTAAGAAAGATTTTTTCCATTCTGCAGGGAATTTACCGGAAGCAAGTGACTTATTGAACAACCAAAATAAAGGGGATGTAAGCTCAACTGCCAAATTTTTCATAAATATTGGCGGAATTCCATCTGGCCCGGGACCTTTAGAGGCATCCAAGTCTTGGAGACCTGACAAAATGTCATGGTCATGTATTTGACTAACAACTACATTATTTGAACAATTAGGAAAGTATGAAAAATATTCAAAATCCGAAAACTTAGAATAAGATTTTTGAAAAAATGTGGGGAAAAGATTACAAATATCTTTTGTATTTTGGCTTTCTTTTTTTTAAAAATTTTTTTTTGGGGGGAAGCTCCGATTTTTATTTTTTTTTTTATAATGGTGGAAAAATTTTTGGGGATGATTTTTTTTTTTTTTTTGTTTTTTTTTTTTTTGGTTGGGGGGAGGAAAAAAAAGAGAATTAAGTGAAAAAAAATTTTTAAAGGGTGATACGGTCAAAATTTGGTCAAGGGAAAACGCGTGTAAATCGGTGAAATCGTTTATTTAAAAAATCAAATTAAATTTCTTTTTCAAGTTCAATTAGTATAAAATTCAGGAAAAATATTCAGTTAGGCTTCCGCTTTTCCAAATCCGAATTGCCGGGCCTTACGCTTGACCCCTGCCATCAGATTTTGTACAGCCACCTTGTCCACCTTCTTCGCCGCAGAAAGCCAGTTTGCCTTGAACTGCTGCTCGTCCTTAGCAGTTTTTTTGGTCTTCTTTAGGTTCCGCTTGACAATAGCCCAGTATTTCTCAATTGGGCGGAGCTCTGGCGTGTTGGGAGGTTCTTGTCCTTGGGAACCACCTGCACGTTGTTGGCGGCGTACCACTCCATGGCCTTTTTACCGTAATGGCAAGATGCCAAATCCGGCCAAAACAGTACGGAACAACCGTGTTTCTTCAGGAAAGGCAGCAGACGTTTATTCAAACACTCTTTCACGTAAATTTCTTGGTTGACAGTCCGGAAGCTATGAAAATGCTGCTTTTCAAGCCACAGGTACAGATGGCTTGCCAAACCAGATATTTCTTTGCGAACTTTGACAGTTTCGTGTGCTTGAAAATATCTGCTACCTTTCCCCTTCCTTTTGCCGTATAAAACTCCTGTCCCGGAAGCTGCTTGTAGTCGGCTTTGACGTAGGTTTCGTCGTCCATTACCACGCAGTCAAACTTCGTCAGCATCGTCGTGTACAGCCTCCGGGATCGCGCTTTGGCCGTCGTATTTTGTTTATCATCGCGATTTGGAGTCACTACCTTCTTGTAAGTCGATAGTCCGGCTCGTTTTTTGGCTCGATGCACGGTTGTAGACGATACACCCAGCTTATTTGCGGCATCTCGGAGAGATAGGTTAGGGTTTCGCTTGAAACTACCGGCAACTCTCTTTGTCGTCTCAGCGGCTTCCGGTTTTCGATTTCCCCCCGATCCAGACTTCCTGGCTGTCGACAAACGTTCCCCAAACACTTTAATTACATTTGTAACGGTTGATTTGGCAACTTTTAGCGATTTTGCCAACTTTGCGTGCGAGTAGCTCGGATTTTCGCGATGCGCGAGCAAAATTTTGATACGCTGCTCTTCTTGCTTGGACGGCATTTTGACAACTGAAGAGTGAATTCCAAAATCAAAATAGGAGCAACATTCTACACACACACACCTTCAAAATGAGGGGTGTTCAGGTTTTTTAAATGCAAAATTGAAAGAAATACGTCAAGTTGATATTGACCAAATTTTGACCGTATCGCCCTTCATGTATCTAAATTAGCTTGATTATTGTATTTTTATAGTTTTGGTTTGTTTGTTTTTGGTGGTTGTGGGTTGGTTGTGGGGGGGGGTGGTTCTTTATTGAAAATCTCCACTGCGTATTCAACATTTTCTTCATTGTTAAGAACTGTTTGCCAAATTACATTATTCAATTTTTGTCTTATATTGTCATAGTTAGCCTTGTTAAAGTCGAAGGTATTCTCGTAATAGCAATCGTTGGGATTAACGTTATTATGTACGAAAACTGAAAACTCTATAGCAGTGTGAAAAGCTTCATTTTTCCATAAAGGAGAAAGAGATTCACTAACACAGAAGTCTTCATGTATGTTCGTTAATAAAAAATCTAAGTAACAATTTTGTTGATTTTTTACGTGGTTTATTTGGTTGAACCCTAAAACCGCAATTTTCTCAAAAATAAATTGCAGTGTTTCGTTATCACCAACGACGGGAAGTAAAATACTCTCATTATCAGAATCAGGAATAAAATCGACATGGCGCTGATTGAAATCACCATATATATGAACTTTGAATTCAGGAGGGAAACGAGATACGATTGCTTCAGCGGTTTGAAAAAATATTTCATATGATGCTGCAGGCTTTGTCAGGTGGAAAGTACACTGTGGCAAAAACATGTGTCTCGTCCGCAATATGTGTTTTAACACATACATGATTAAATTCCCTAAATTTGGATGAAACAATAAGTTCAGAATTATACTTTGAGGATATCGCAACGAGAACTTCTCCACCAGACAGTCTTTGAGTTAAGAGTAAGTCACGGTCATCTCTGAATACATTATAATTACTACCAAAAATTTCTTCACTTTTAATGCTCTCATTCCAACTAGTTTCGGTACCCAAAATTACCGAAAATGAAGAACTTAATACGTTTTTATGAATTTGACTCATCTTTAATGCGCCACTCATACGATAAAAATTCTGGCAATACACCAGAATCTCAGTAGCACATGATTCTGAGGAAATTAGTGGTAGTTCGTCAGCCCTACTTACTATTGAGCCATTCTCAAGCACCTCCGTGTCAGTCGGAAAACTAATATTATTATCATTAAAACTGATTACCTCTCCTTGATTACGAGAAGACGTCAAGTCCTGGGTTGGATCGTCGAGCGCGTTAAAAATATGGTCCTCCTCCAAGGGGTCCGTCAATTCCCGAGAAAACACGAATGCCTAGAGACACACGCCTCGCACGGAGTTGTTGATGAGGTCATCGGAGACATCCAGTTGGTCGAGTGCGGTTGTGATGATGCATAGCCCGTCGGGTATAGTATTTCACCTCTTTGAAAATTAATGGGTTGATAGCTTGGTGGTGGTCTGGAGAAAGGGTCTTTCGCTGCGGCGAGAAGTTCTCGGTCGGGTGGAAGTTGATTATTTTTATTATTACAGCTGAGGTTATTAATGTGGTTGGCACTTCGGTAATTAGCATTGCAGCTTTTGTTGTGTGGACTATCGAATTTTACGTAGCATGTATTGTTGTTGTTGCTGTACGCTTTTTTTCGTTGATTCCTCCGTTTCCATGCCTTTTCTGCCATTTTTTGCTGCGACAAACGGTGCAACTTGCGAGTATCGTACTCCGCCCAATTGGCTCTCCACACCTTTCTAGTACCCAGAAGTCGCCAGCCGGAGTCATCGGATTTATTGTTGCTACTGTCTATAAGCTCGATTTCCAGGCTTGGACACGGATCGAATGGTGGAGTCAATGGCTTATCATATAACGCCGTTACATTTGGCAGATAATGATTTCAGCTCTTCTAGAATGTCCAAACCATGCATAGGATTCCTGTGCATGGGAGACATTGTGAAACTCGAAAGTTCTTTTATCTCTCCGCTCAGACTTTTCAAATCATTCGTTATACCTAATGTCATGGTTTGCATTGATGTTGATAATTTTTTAGTAGATTCCTTCACAGCGACATCAACTAGTGTTGTGATATGGATAACTCACCTATCCAACGAAAAATCAAGCAATTTAAAGTAAATATTATCAGAAAACTATATTGTCATACTCTTCTACTTGAGCAATAAAGTGAACTTATATTTTTTGAACCAGTTTAAATTTTCCGACAACGTGTTCCAGGCTCAACCTCTTGGTTATGCGCCTGATATATTTCACCTTTTTTTTCAATTGATGCATCCAAGAATAAAATCCATGCATACTAAAAATTCACTAATTTTCCCACAATCACCCACAGCATGGCTCCCAAATTATCACTTACAATGCGAATCCGGGGTAGGATGGTTTTCGTCATAAACCAAACAACTGTAACAAACGGAACAGATGATGCCACCGTCTGCATGAGCGTTAGTGGCAGAGGTTGGAACTTATACGTTCGACTGCATGGCTGTGGTACCTACCTACTATTTTTGACAGAGAGGTTATGTGAACCGATGCTTCGACCCTTTTCTTCCAACCGCACACCGCAAGCAAATAGAAAAGAAGGATGCTTCCGCTTCCAGCAGCCTCTAGCAGGGAGAGAGACATCGAAGCGAAAAATGACGAAAACTACCCACCCTGCATCGAAAATGGCATGCATATAGTTGTTGGTAAGAACTGCAAGTTGAGCTCGGTGTGATAAACTGAAGAATAAATATGTTCCTAGGATGTGTTCTTTGTCGCCTGAATACCTCCCACACCCGACTTGCCGCAACCAGAAACGTAAGAAAAAGGGTTCACCAGACCGGGTTGACGTGTTTATGCATCACTACTGTCATCATAGCGTCGTTTTCGTCGTCATTGTCATTTGGCTTTGCATTGCTCCGGGAAATTGGATAGGAGGCCAACTTACTTGCAGGGCTCTGAACGCATTCAGGGACTCGGGTTCGGAGGGGGTAGTTGATGACATGTATACCTACATACGAACATTCATGGCTCAGTACGGGTGAGGAAGGAGATGTAAGCTTATTTGAGTTCAGCACTTGAGCGAGAAGGGTGATGTTTGCGGCCTGGTAAAATACGAACGAAGATATATTTGCATAATATCACTTTCTTTCCATTATCACTTGCCACAGACGGTTCGAATGATCCCCTCGCTTGATGATGGAAGACAGGCGCCCATTGGTGGAGGTTGCTACTGCTAGGAGTGCATCAGCTCCTACAAGGTTCGTCAGACTGTTGCAAAATTATGCAGGAGAAAATTTATGTTTCCCAGTTGTGTGGGTTGTTGAATCCAACCTGTGCCAGGGAAGTTAAATTAATGCAGATAATTCAGGCAAAATTGAAAATAAATGTTATGAATTGTTTCAAATCTCTCTGGTTCAGTTAAATTATTGTTTTTGAACTTTATTATTGGAATTTAACTAACGGTTTCGGCCATATGCCTCATTGCTTCGGAATATCTATGAACAAACCAGTTCACTAGCTGTTGCATCTCCAGCAACACAGTTTAATGGGCTAAAATTTTTGGCAAATTAAACTAAGAAGCTTATAGACAAAGTAAGTTGCGCGACCAACACTTAACATTCGACCTGTTTTTACGATATACAATTTTAATATAACGTAATCAAAACTCAATTCATGCTTTTAGTAAAAATAAAGATTAGCAATTTCCATTTAATTCCAACCAACTTTAGTGCTTATCTTGACAGATACACGTATTTCGTCTACAATGTGCAGACTTCTTCAGTGTCGTGTACGAGTATTAGTACACGACACTAAAGAAGTCTGCACATTGTAGACGAAATACGCGTATCTGTCAAGATAAGCAATAAAATTAGTTAGAAAATTGAAATTACTAATTTTTCTTCTGATTTTATAGTTGCATGAAAACGTTTAATCTACTTCTTCAAATGACCCTCAGCGTCCTATCTCTAATATACATGCATGTCATCATCAGTCTGAAGTTACACTTTTCTATGACAACGTGCTTCATTTCAAACGGTCAGATATTTACCCATGTTCAAAACATTCACTCTTCTCGGAAATGTTGCAATTACATTGACTTATTCTACCATGAGCAAACTAGGTATTTTGGTTATTCATTCCATAAAACAAATGAATTAAAAATAACATAAGTTGCCGCCAAAATTGAAAAGTGTACTTTTGGTCGTTTCCCTTAGCTTGAAAGTAAAATTTCTAAGAGTGAATGGCGGCATAACCCGCCAGTATCACACCTGATGTCAGTGCCTTCATATAAACGTTCTACGACGTGGCAGTACAAAAAATGTGCAGAATATGTGATATTGTCACTACTGGTCAAATTCTTGGTCTCACATGCATTTCTACAGCATGAGATAAGCCCTCTCACCATCGGCGAGGTGAAAAGTTTGTCCAACGAGAGGGGGGATTGTGATCATTACCGAGAACAAAGATACTGGCAGTCTTACGGCTAATGGAAAACAAATGTAAAGCTCTCTCGTCATACACTGCGGCTAGTTTCTATAACCGCACATACGTTTATGATGTAACTTGTTAACCGGGTATAAAACTTCATTTCCCCTTGTAATATTATATAAACTAAATTGTTTCAGAATAAAATTCAAACCTCAATTGAAAATTTGCAATAGAAAATCCTTTATTGAATCAAATTCATGAAATTAATTGCGGCTATTTTTTATAGCCGCACTTATATTTTATAATGACTACATGTCAAAACATTAATTTTTCTGAATATCTTCGGCATTTTAATAAACAATTGGTCCTTCAGCATGCTCGATTACCTGGAAAATCGTTTTGGACATACTTCCAACCCAGTTCTTGAAAATTTCCATATCAAAATCCTCTCACGCTTCCAAAACTGCCACATTAAGCGCAGCACTACTGTTGTATTGCTTTATGTTGGCGTAGATCCGTCGAACAATGATTCCCGAGATGGTTTCCACTTGATTAAGATCCAAAATACAGGCTGGCAACCACAGGAGCTCAATTTTTCGTTCGTTAAACAAAGATTTTGTCGCGCAACTGGTTTGAATGCTGGTATTATCTCTTAGAAACACGATTTTTTGCGATGATTTTATGCTTTAAATGGAACTTAGCAGTTAAGAACCTCAACATAGTCCGCGAGTTCATCTAACAAGATGTGAATGCCAAATTAAGCTTTCGTGTAGCACAAAATCTAAGCCAAACCATTAGAGATCCTCCTCCGAAATTACGTCTGGAGAAGTACTCTGGTGCTTTCCGTAGATCTCGCTAATAGCCAGTAACTCCATCAGGACCATCTAGATTGAATTTCTTTTCATCGGAAAAGATCACCTTCAATCATTTCCTTCTCTTTCTCACTCAAAACACTTCCTCTCGGCATTTTTAAGCAATTTTAGCAGGATTTACTTTATAAAACTCTACAAACCAAAGCAATATCTTATGCGCGGCTATAGAAAATGGACGCTTAAATGATTGAAAACATGTTTGTGTGACAACTGCAGCACAAAAACTATCAAAATACAGTATGCAAAACATATGTTTCACTAATACAAACAGACACAATTCGTTGCATCCATTGATTGCACTACAAACATCACAAGGTGTGTGAAATTAGAGGTGCGGCTTTAGAAACTATTCGCACTGTAGGTACTTGAATTAGAATATGCATTGTTTGATAAAACTGTAGGTGAAATCAAGTATATTCTACACCATTTTTCGATATTTTGACGTAGGACTACGTCTGTGTTTTCAATACTGGGGTACACGTTTGAATTGCAAAAATTTGGAGTGTCACGAAAAATATATAGGTTTTGAACGTTAATAACTAAGTCATTCCACGATTGACAAACTGCACCAATCGATCGGGACATTTTCTACGCTCCGATTTCAACATTTAAAACTATTGATTTTTAACATTCAACTATTGAAATAAACGCAAATATAAGGTGATGTCTTAAAATGTCGATTTTTCAGAGTCAATTTACTAAATGCACAGTACTTTCCTATCACAGACTTCAAATTTAAGTTAGGAACGTCTCACATGCAGCAGTGCACGATATAAAAATGGGACACCTTAAAATTTTCATCATTCGCTCGGCAGCCATGGAGCTGTTCAGAGCGGCAATGGGCCAGTACTGCTCTGGCAGCTGGCGGTTTCAAGTACCCTGAAGGAGGATACGCGGGCGTGCAACCAGCCAGAATGATGGCTCAGTGGTTGTCGCTAGCGAGTGGCTGGCTGGACAGCCATTTTTAATGCAGTCGTGTGCTATGCCAAGCTCGTGGCAAGTCTATCAAATTTGGTGGGAAACATGTATGATCCTGTTGGTAGTCATATAACGATATGATGTATATGTATAGATGTATATGTAAATGATTTCGAAATATATGTAGATGATATTGATAAATATATAGATGTATATGGTCATGATATTGATATATGAGTAGATTATATCGATACATGTGTAGATGATATAAATGTATTTGAATGTTGTTTATATGTATGTATATGTTTGAAGCTGATATCGGTATATATGTAGATGATTTAGATAAGACGCAACGTTGTGTGTTAAAAATTCGCAATCATTAGGTCTATACAGGCAGAACGGCATTTTTCGGGGTAGAACCATCTGTGTTTAGCGCCCTGGTTCCCAATTTTCGACAGAATGTCAATAACTATTATATGATGTATTTCACACCAAAAGATTTCTTCAGGGCTACTATTCTGATTTTGAAAGAAAGTTATACTGAATTATGATAAAAGTTTGTTCATTGTATCCGCATGACACCTACCTAATTCGTAAATCCTGGCCGATCCTGAATTTCGTACAATTTCTGTTCGATATATACCAAATGTCTCTTTAAATCATGTTTTTGTATAGAAAATAACGCAGGGCCGTTCAAAGCTTATTTGCATTTTGCAATCCCAGCCCGCTGGTTGCCAGCATGTTATGATTTCCCTATTACAGACATAATTTTATTATAACAAGTTGTTCAATGTTGGTGATGTTCTCTTCAATCAATTCAATCAGTGCTTGAAAGTGTTTCTGTTCGTTTTAGTGCGTTGGATAGAGTTCCTACCTTGCATTAGGAATCAAATATTTTTGAGAAAGTGTTTGAAAGTGAAAGTGAAGTGTCGCAAAATATGGCTGCAAAGTATCAGAGCAGCAATCGGAGTGAATAAATCTTTAAGCTATTTTAAATAATAGCATGAGTTTAAAGTCGACTTTGAAATATTTGGAGATGTTATTTAGAGTTTATTAAAATCCTGCAAAAAAATTATCTTTTTAATTGATGACCAATGAACATAATGATTTTTATACAGTTTCATATTCTTCAAAGAAACCTTGTATGTACTTGTATATAAAATTCATATTTCGAACATGCCATAAAGATCAGGACCCTCTCAACCATCGTAGCAAATTCGACCGTGTCCGTATCATCATTCAAACCACACGGCCCTTTTCAGAGCCACCAAATGCTTTCTAAGGAGTGTACAATAGAATTTTCTCACATACTTACTTTCTAATGCTGGTCTACGAACGCAAACGCTATTTTGACCTAGACAACGTCCATCGGCTAGGGTAGAGGTCAAATGAAAATTTGAAAACTAGCGACCATCATTTCCCTGAACACAGGTGTGAATACATTTCCTCAATAGGGTAGGCCCAAATAAATGACACATGAAACAAAGACTGTATCTCCTACGAAAAGACAAATAATTTAAATGTTTCTTTGTTATTCTGTTTCTTATATTTTATTGTTTATGTGTACATATTTACTATTCTACCGCTTTTAGCTTTAATTATTGCCCTTAGTCTCTTCGAAAAGGCATTACAAGCGGCACGCACCTGATTTTCGGGGATTTCATCCCATATCTTCTGTATGGTAGCTTTGAATGTTTCAATACCCATTGATTTTAGATCTCGAAGGTGAGCTTCCATGATTCCCCAAATAGAGAAATCCAGAGGACTTGCATCTGGTGAAAAAAATGGGCATAATTCCTTGGAATGAAGTTTTGGTGCACCATGCTTTTGTAATCTTTGCTCCATGGGACGGCGGAGAATCCGGTTGAAACACCCATTCGTGGTTATCGATCATCGTTGAAGTATGTTTCTTCAAATGCTTTTCCAGGACTTCTTTTACGTAGTATGCTGCGTTGATTATTACACCCTTATAAATGAAAAGCAGTGGTACCTTCCGCAGAAATCGCTGCCCAAACCATGTAACCGAAGTATTATTTTGGAAGCATTGAACTGCGCGAATTGAAGAAGGGATATCCTGAATACACGCTGCATAGACCCTGTCATTTTGAGCGTTGAAACTTTGCTGCAATATTTTTCTCATCCGAAAACACAATCACAGAAGCACCGTGCCGACGAAGTAATTCGCGACAACGAATGACTCTGTTCTTCTTGTTGGCTTCCGATTTTTTTTTCTTTTCTTGTACGGCACCAATCTCAAATCCTCTTTGAGAACTGATCTGATAGTTTTCCTGGAGACGTCCATATTTGAGCCAGTTTATATGAAGAACGACCAGGATTTCGGCGAATTTGCTCACGCACCGCCTTTACAAATCGTTTGGTACTTACACTGCGAGGACGACCTGGTTTTTTCTTTGGATCGATGGTTCCTCTCGTCCTCCATCTTCTCACCATCCGGTCGATTAACGCGCGGCATATTCCTTCCTTCCGTGTCTCGGCCAGTATCTGGTTGGGACTGCCACTGCCAAATCCGGTGTCTTTCGAAATCCATATTTTTCTTAGGCACTTCCTGTCGACTGAATCTAGCGAGCACTAGTTTGTTTACATATTAATCAGTCCCTCTTTAATTTGCTGGCAACCAGATGGCTCTTGCGATGGCTAGAATAATTCCACACTGAAACAAAATACTGCGTCACTTACTTGGGCCCACCCTGTATTCTCATTTGGATTTTTGCCAGGAAAATCTTGGAGACGAAAGTGATGCGCACGGCAAACGTTTTCACCAACAAATGAAGATGATGGAACGTCGTTATCAAGGATTGTGGGATGTAGCAATGCTGGGTGACTTTTGTTGGTTTCTGATTCGAGAAACAAGTTCGGAACATCGAAGACTAAGTCATTCGATTCTCATCAATATTTAATAATATCCGAATATATTTTTTTTGTATCAACTCGGTTTTCAATCATGATGTTCCTCAATGAAATTGATTGGAAGGGAAAAGAATTTCCCATGAAACCTCGACATGTGATGTTTGGATGCTTACAACGACACCTAGTAGTGGGACTCTAAAGCTCTCAACTGCTTTAGAGTTCGACTACTAGGTGCCACATTTTAAAGTGTTTTACAAAAATCCTCATAACTTCGACAATTTTCAAACGATTTCATCCATTTGAAGAAGACATAATGTTGAAGTGAACGATAAAAAAATTATTCAGCTTCATTTTCTTAAAGAAAATGATTAAAAGTTGTTGCACTAGATTCAAAGATATTGACATTTTAGTACTCGTATTTTTGTCAAAAATTCAAAAAATCAAATTTTTTGTATATCTCAAAAGCGGCTCTACTTTAAATTGTTCTGACCACGGCATTGAATTCAGCGTAGGATTTTGCTTTAGAAACGTTGGACATCCATTAGAGATCACACTTTATACTTCATTTAGTAAACTAGTGTAATTGAAGAAGAAGTCAATTGGTGGAACATTAACTGACACAGTTTCCACATATTTTTAGCTGTATTGACAAGAAATATATATTTTTTTATATCATTCTATTATATTCACCTCAGGAGTGTGTTAAACGGCCTTTTCGATATTTTCGAACGTATATATATATATTATGTTTTTAAAACCCACCATCTGGCCGTTACCATCGACACATTAAAAACAAGCATATTCTTAGGAAAAAACTCGTAAGCGCAGTGAAAAATAGAACAAAGATGTGACGCTAATTGACATTTCCCGACAACTGTGCGAAGGAAAAGACCTTGCACGCCCGGGCCAAAGTGACAAAGCCCGTACCGCGTAAGGATAATGAGACTAATAATAAACTGACATTGGGGCCGAGCTATCGCAAATTTCCCTCTAATGAACCCTGGCCTCTTTCTGCTGTAACCACCTAGTCAGCCGAAATTCGCGAAGCTTGCTGGACGGCATTCGATTACACCGATATGGTGCGTGGGTCTGGGGTAGGGAGCAAGTGAAGACAGGATGGGACAAAAGTTTTCCACGACAGTAGCTCTGACACCGGTGGGTTTTACGATTCTGCCCGCGGATTTGTGCTTCGCTGGCTGTAAATGTTTAACACGGTAATTATGCCAAAGTCGGCACTGACGCCGTCTAGTGGTGATGATGGATAAATGAGAAACAGTAGGACCAAGATGTCGAACAGCGAATAAACGACTAATGGCGATAATAGGAGGAATGAAAAAAGGGAATTAAATTCCATAAAAATGATGACAATGGGCGGACTCCAAATGGTGAGGGTTGAAGAATATGCAAGTTATCCAAACTGTGATGAGAGTGATAAAATATAAAAATATATTATTCTTTTACGTATAAAACATGAGTCACGAAATACTACAAGGATTTCAAATAAAACGGAAGAATC
>JAHHFK020003679.1:0-50595 GCA_024533555.2 Aedes koreicus
GTTGCCTTCAGTGGTAACCGAAGCAATCCTTGAAGTTAATTATAGTGAAGACAGTGGAATAAATGTTAGTTGAGCATTAAAAGAAATTATTTCTCTAACTTGCCCACGTGATGAGTTGCGTAACGAACGGTCTTTCTCAAGGCCACAGAGTTGATTGGTAGTGACGCACAAAAACCTTGGCTCGGTGTTAGCGTTCCGATATCCAGTCTGCACTCCGCCTGATGGTATTATCTTCATGGCCGAACAGTACTCCAAAGAGAAAGTGTGTATAAATTAATTAATTTTGGTTTTGTATGAAGCTACGAATCATGCTTGAAAGTGTTGCAATAATTTCCCCGACTCACCCTTTACCCTGCAGGATTCAATCATCCATTATTGCATTGCATCATTTGATCCATTTGTCGTTCTATTTCGAAGAAAAAAAAATCGATCATTGCAGTTATTGTCCTTATGATACTAAGCGCAAGAATCTGCATAACGTTAGGCTTCATTAGTTAACGCCCCTCAAAAAACTGCAACAATGTGCCCAGAATGTTTGTTTTTACCTTTTTGCTGTTGCTCATTATTATTATTCAACGGTCGTCTTTAAAAAACAAAAGTTGTGTTCAACAACAAAATAATCTTGTTCTAAAATCGTTTCATTCTCTGAGAAGCTGATCGAAAAAATAATGGCCGCCTCACTTTTACTATTGGCAATTCACGCCTTTGATGCGCAACCGTCACTTCCATAAGCAATCGTCAATCTGTTTGGAAAATGTATTGAATACCCGAGAAGAGGCTGTGAGATCAAATTGAAAGCTCAACATGATTTTTGTGAAATTGCCGATAATGATAACTCAGGTTGGTGTCGTTTTGGTCGTTGTAATGGTTCAAAGATCAAAATTGATAGCAAAAATTTATTCCTGCTACATCAAATTTAAAAGTATTCTATTTGATTATTCTATTCGATTATCTTTCAAGACAATGGAAACAATTTTACCATAGATGAAAACTAAAATTAATATCGAATTTGAAAATTGTGAAGTGAAATTAAATTTTGAATTTAATTTGATGTTGATATCGAAATAAGTTTTCGAATTACTATCTTTATGGTGTTAGACTTTACTCGAGTACTTTCGTGTTCTCTCATTCCCGTTAAAATAACAAATTTTCTGCGAAGACAAGCTACACAGTAGTAAAAATATATCAAACCAGTTTTAAACCATAATTATGGTTGATTGTTGTTGTTGTTGTTGTTGTTATTGTTTCGTATTTAAGTGGCTTTCAGCCTGAGGCTGATTCGCGACGCGGGACGATCTGGGCTCTACATGTCGAACTTTTCAACACATGGGCCGGGACCAACGGCTTTACTTCCCTTACTAACGAGAACGTGATAAGAGATTTCACGTCCCCCAAAATCCCAACGACGCCGACAGAAATTGATACCAGTTCGACTGGGGTGTGAGAGGCACCCACGCATACCACTACAGCACCGGTGACATCGCGAGTCATTGAATAACGAGGGGATTGAGCTCCCTTTTAAAGAGGTTTTTTCTTCTTTTCAAACCACGCAATCTATGTTTTTTTTGCGAACCAAATGCCATATAAAAAGGTTTGTTTTTGACCAACTAAGTTTGTATAAACGAGTTTTTGTTTATAAAACTTACTTCTTAAAAAAAGTTTCGGTAGAAAGACTATTGTAATGCATGTTTATGGTAATTGAAAGATATTATTCATGTGTCTAGAGGATCATGTGACTAGAATAAATAATACAAATTTATCACTATCACACTTTCTACATGAGCATAAGATTTTGTACAACCATCAGTATGGGTTTCGAGCTCGATCAAGTAAGTGAACTTGTTGATGACGTATACAAAGCGATGGATTTCAAAAAAATGGTTACTTTACTGTTCCTTATTTACATAAACGATCTTTCAAAGATTGCTTTGTTTGGAAAGCTGAGGTTATTTGCTGATGAAACGCCCTTCTCATATGAAGAGAGAGATGTTGAGGAAATCGTTCGCCTAGTGAAAGAAGAGATGGAAAAACTTCAAGGATTTTTGGCAGAAAATCTATTGTCTCTAATTATTTATTGTAAACGAATTATGTGATTTTTGACTCCCCACGTCTGAGAGTTTCACCTCACTCGGAAGTTGTAGTTTCTTCAACCAGAATAGACGAAGTAGAATGTTTCAAGTACTTGGATCTAAACTTGGATTGCACGTTGTCATGAAATCAACACATCACTACGAAAATGTGTAAGCTCATCATGTGGAGAGTCTCTCAGATTATGCCCCCGAAGGCTGTAAAATTTGTGTACCATGCTTTCATTCAATCCTTGTTTCACTATCTGGTGTCTATTTAGGGTGCTGTTGCAGAGACACGATTAAAGCCACTGCAAGCTACGCAACCTCACTTATACTCAACATGGATCTGTACAACAATGCAAATGCATCCATGCTGCCAATAGCATACCCACAACGTGGTGAATAGTCAAAGAGCTCATCAAAACCAAACCCTACGGCAAATGTCACATAGATATAACTATGTTCTATGTGCTTCGCTTTGTCTGACACCACAAATTAAGTTTCTTTGCATTTTGAGATGACTACATAGTCGTATGACCTTCACTGGTTTAGTTTTTGATAACAAAATACACTGAAAAAAAATCAATGGGACATGAAAAAGTTTTTGTTAGAAAAACTTTGTTTCCTTAAAAGTGACCATCTTTTAATGTATGATCGGTTGGTAGAGGACACAATTACCTATCATGAGACAAAAATTTCATCGAAATCAATTTTTTTTATTAAAATCGACTTTGAATTTTTTTTTTCGTATGATTTTTTTCAGTGTAGGGCTCATTTTTTGTTTTTTTAAATATTTTTTTCTTAAAACTTGACTTATTTTGTGATAATCACCCGTACAACACTTGTTTGTAGGAGTAGTCATTTTTTAATTAAACACGATTAAACAAGTTTTTGGAGGCAAGAAATGTTTCTATGGTAGTCAGAGACCCCTCCCCTCTCTAGAAAAGGAGGCTCTCATACAAATGAAATAGAAGTCTGCATATCTCAAGAACTAATCAAGCAAATGGAACCAAATTTGGCATGTGGGGTTTTCTGGTGGAGAAAAATGTTTCTATTGTGGTTTGAGACCCCTCCCCTAACCTAGAAGGGGTGCTGTGATACAAATGAAACTAAAATTTCTTCATAACTCTAGATCTAATAAAGCAAACGGAACCAAATTTGCATGCGGGGATTTTAAAGGCAATAAATGTTTCTACGATAGTTCGAGACCCCTGCTCTCTCTTTGGTAGGGGGGGGGGGGGGGGGGGGAGCTCCCATACAAATGAAACAAAAGTTTCTACATAACTCGAGAGCTAATCAAGTAAATGGAGCCAAATTTGGCAGGCAGAGGTTTTTGAAGGCAAGAAATGTTTCTAAGGTAACTCGAAACCCCTCCGCCCTCTGTAAGAGGGGGGCTCTCATACAAATGAAACACAAATTTGTGCATAACTCGAGCGCTAATCAAGTTAATGGAACCAAATTTGGCATGTGGAGATTTTTGAAGGCAAGAAATGTTTCTATTGTTGTTTGAGACTCCTCCGCTCACTGAAAGAGGGGTCTCTCATACAAATGAAACATGAATTTCAGCATAACTCGAGAACAAATCAAGCAAATGGAACCAAATTTGGCATGTGGAGGTTTTTGAAGGGAATACATGTTTCTAAGGTGGTTTGAGACCCCTTCGCCTTCTGGAAGGGGAGACTCCACTAAAAATGAAACATAATTTTTAGCATAACTCGAGAGCCAATGAGCAAATGAAACCAAATTTGGCATGTTGAGGTTTTTGGAGGCAAGAAATGTTTCTATGGCAGTTCAATACCCCTCGCCATTTTGGGGGGGGGGGGGGCTCCCATACAAATAAAAAGCAAACTTCTGCATAACTCGAGAATTAATCAAGTAAATGAAACCACTTTTAGCATATGGGGGTTTTTGAAGGGTAGATTTCTATATACATAAAAATGAATTTCTGTCTGTCAGACCCTTATAGACTCGGGAATTTCTGAACCGACCAACGTGAAAATTTATATGAAGGGATTTTTGGTGCTGGGGAAGGTTCTTATGATTGTTTGAGACCCCTACTCTCTCAGGAAGGGGGCTCTGATACTTATGAGACACAAATTTCTTCATAACTCGAGAACTAATCAAGCAAATCGAATCAAATTTGGCATATGGCATTCCCCTTTCTGAAAGGGGGGGGGGGGGGGGGTTCAAACAAATGAAACTCAAATTTTTATTATAATCAAAGAGCCTAGTGTGATGGTTCGAGAACTAATCAAGCAAATGGAACCAAATTTGGCATGTGGGGGTTTTGAAGGCAATGATTGTATGGTGGTTTGAGAAACCACCACCCTCTGGAAGGGAGGGCTCCCATACAAATGAAACACAAATTTCTACCAAAAATGAGAATTATATGGGATACTTAAACGTGTATTTCTCGGGTAAGAAGCATGTTTTGATAGAAGTTTGAAACCCTGCTTATTCAAGAAAAAAAAAAAACTTATTCCGAAAAAAAAACCATAAAACTGCCAGTTACGATAAATTTTCCTTCATTTTGTTGCAAGCGTAGCAGCGCACGCACCGGGTTCAGCTAGTGTTTGATAAATGTATGGAACTATGTTTTCAAAAAGAATGTTACAGCTAAATCGTTTGTCAGAGTGAACTGACTCAGAACATGACTTGATTTGCAAAATGGTGATAATACATTTCCAAAAACACTATTTTCAGTCATTCTTAAAATGATGTTTCGTGTCTTACTTGGGAAACAAGAACAAAATTATCACTGTTAGTTGAAAGGTATTCATCATGGAAGCTGAATGATTTTGAAGCGAATCCTCAGCGCTCGTTGATATTAAAGGGTGTATTCGATAAAAATGGCACACACATATATACTCATCAAAATTAAACTGATTATCGGATTTTCTTGAAATTTTCAGGGAATGAAGAACTACTAATGAGTTTTGATTTACAGCATTTGTTTTATTCAATTTCGTCTCCCATCCCGAATGCTCGCACCTTCCTTTTCACTCCACCCATCAAATTTTGTACAACCGATTTTCCCAGTGTTTTTGTTGTTTTTACCCAAATTTTTTTCAATTCTAGCTCTGTTTTTATAGTTTTGGGATGTTTGCGAAGTTCCGTTTTCATAATTGCCCAGAATTTTTCAATTGGATGAAGTTCCGGTGAATTTGGTGGGTTCATATCCTTTGGCACAAAATTGACTCCGTTGGCTCGGTACCACTCCAATACGCTTCGAGCGTAGTGGCAGGATGCTAGATCAGGCCAAAACAGAGTTGATCCTTTGTGCTTCTTAATGAATGGCAAGAGACGCTTCTTAAGGCACTCTTCCGTGTAAATCGCACCGTTTATTGTTCCGGAAGTGATGAAGGGAGCACTTATTTCACCACATCCGCAAATCGCCTGCCAGATTAGAAACTTCTTTGCAAATTTCGATAGTTTCTTCTTTCGAACATCCTCCGGAACATCGAACTTCGACTTGGCAACGAAATATTCTTGCCCAGGAAGTTGACGGAAGTCGGTCTTGACGTATGTTTCGTCATCCATCACGATGCAACCGGATTTGGTGAGCAGCTTCGTGTAAAGTTTCCGGGCGCGGGTTTTCGCAGTGATTTTTTGTTTTTCATTCCGGTTTGGGGCTTTTTGCACTTTGTAAACATGTAACCCAGCACGCTTCATGGTTTTCTGCACAAAACCGACTGACACCTTAGACTTTTTAGCGACATCTCGAATTGACATGTTTGGACGGTTCTTGAATTGTTGTACGACTTTCCTGGCCATTTTACTGTCCATTGGACCACTTTTACGACCACTCCTTCCTTCCTTTGGACACTCAGACGCTCCTTGAAGGTTCTTATTACACGAGACACAGTTGTATTTGCAATTCCAAGCCTTTTAGCAATCCACCGGTGGGACGCCCCTGGATTTTGATTGTGAGTGCACAAAATTTTCTCACGGACAATTTCTTTTTTCAACGACATGACTGGAACTACTGAATGTATAACTATGAAACTTGGCAGATGTAAATAATACACTATGGATAAGATCTACTCAAATTTCTAGGTTTTTTACTCATACGATTCAAAAGTTACAGAAGATTTTCTGTGTGCCATTTTTATCGAATACACCCTTTAATATCCGTTTTTCCTCAACGATTTAGGCGGTCACGATTATTTAACTATTGAAATACTAAATGAAGTGAAACCATATTGAAGCGGGCAGCATGTATGCTTAGTAAATGTTACTCATTGATTCATAATTTGGAAAAAAAAAACTTATTGTTTCCATTCCAAATTATCCTCGCAGCAAATTGATTGCACAATTCGAGTTCTTTGACGCCAAAGCTAAGCAAAAAACGAAAACACTGTCAGTATATTAAGAATCAAACTTACTGTAATTCTTTCACCCAAACACTCTCCTTTGCAATCAATTCCAATTTTCCTTCAGTTGTAAAATTACAACAGTCACCCAACCGTGGCGAAATAACTAGGCCACTTTAATTACATCCAAGTAAAAGCAAACCTTCAGCATGATCTTCGGAGCAGCATTTCTATCGTATGGGAGCGGCAGCAGCATCATCATCATCATCATCATGTTGCAGTCACTAACAGCGCATAGCAATGCATCTGACACTTGGCGTGTCAGTTGAAATCAGATCCCGAAACCTTTATTTTTTGCACTCGCACTCGCACTCTCTCTCTCTCTCTCTCTCTCTCTCTCTCTCTCTCTCTCTCTCTCTACCAAGGCCGATAACATCAACCGGCCAGCACCATTCAGATGCAACGCTGCTGCAGTTTCGAGTCCCGTTTGTTGCTGCTGCGGCTGCTGCTTCTGGTGGTGATGATGATGAGGCGATGCACCAGTTACAGTTAGATGCTTCGTTCGTTTCCCTTCAGCAGGGCAACCTCGACACACGATATGCTTTTGGGAAGGAGGCCGGAATTCGCGCAACCAGGCCGATACTGGCATGCCTACATGAGATGTGCGCCTTCCGGGCCTTGAGCCCCAGCCTAATGCTGTCTGTATGTATGCAAGCATCTCTCATGTGCCGCCGCGTGCGCGATCATAAAACAGCAGAAAATAAATCTAGTTTTTTGTTCAGTCTTCACACTAGGGATTTTTTTTTTCTGTCCACTGTTCCAGTATCTTGCTACCCCCATTATTTCCCATTTCTGGCATCGTCGTTGTTGCTGTTATTGCTAGTGTTGGGTAAGAATGCATGTGTGTTTCGCCTATTTGCGCTCGGGATAGCTTTTCCTCGCGCTCTCTTCCACTGTTATCGCAGGGAAAATATTTTATTTTAGCTAATAAATCTAGCTCTTTCGTTTTGTGATGTTGGCTGCTTCATTTTTATGGAGCTGCCGCTGCTGCTGTATGATGCTGGTTTTCCTGGTGTACAAATCACTTCTGTGGTAGCTTTCGGTGAGATGCAACCGACGGGTAGCATGCATTAGATGGCGATCAGGAACGGGTAGTTCTGGCTGGCAATTGCGACTTGTGGCCATGTGGAATTGCTTTACCTCTCGAAGCGAAGCTGTACCACAGTTGCAACGGTGCTATTTCTGACCGGGAAAGACTTTGACTGCCCCCGGAACGGAACTGGACATGACATATGAAAATGAATAAATGTTCCGGAGATGAGCACAAGTTGATGACTCCAACGGAAATTGTTGCACCTTTGGGAAAGTGTTGAGAAATTATGATGGGAGTTCCGTGCTCGTTTTGCAAAAATATCCACCACTTGGTGACAAAAACAGAAATTTTTGATCAAGGTAATTTAGATGCAAACATTATCTATGCAACGAAAATTTTTGATTATATCATTTAAGGCAATGATTGTTTCTTTAAACCACACTGCTGTTAATTTAAATAAAACATCAAGGTCATTCAGTCAAAGTTCTCTTCCCAAGTTACATTGCCAAAACCATACTGCTTTATTAAGTTTTATTAAAGTTTTATCAAAGCCACTAGAAATCAATTTGGTTTTATTATGACACGGAGAGCTGCCAATAGGTTTCATATTTTAGTCAGGTTTATGAAAACCTACACAGCTTGTTAAAAACGATCTTAAAACTTCGTTTTTTTTAAATTCCTTTTACTCCTATCAAAGGTTTTATTTTGACTTTATGAACTCATAATATGCTGTTTTGAAATGCCGTTTTAGGACTCATGCATATAATCTTATTATGGTCAGTTGAAAAACCCTTTTAAACCCATTTTGCATCCAGCAAATGCATTAAACGGTAAATTGGCATTAAGGGAAGTCACCAAATAACCAAATAGTTTTAAAGTAGTCATTGCGCAGATAATTTGGCTTTATGCCAGAATTGTGATTTTTTCCAATCGCCATATTGAAATATACGAAATAATTGAAATAGGGAAAAATAAATGCACCAAATTCTAAATGTAATGCAAATGACCTGTAGATCGGAGACCAATTTCTGCATTTTTTTTAGATAACCTTATTGAATTCCCTCAATTTGCAAGAAATTCATGATTAATTTATCGAATATATTTGTATTAATTTTGTGTTTGTTTTTGTGAACTCGCATAATTTCCGAGGCGCATTAATTTTCGGCTCTTATCGTGCCAATATTCACCACAAAATTAAATACGCATATGATTTGGAGCACGATACGCTGTTAAAAACTCAATTTGCTTTGGATATTTTGCTTTCGAACAAAATTTCCCGCATCACTTGACCTTTTTTCTTCGATATTATTTACTGCTAAATGAATCAGAAGAGCAGAAAATCGAACAGAGTAGAACAACAAAAACCAACCACTGTGAAGTTTGACAACTGTGGCCATTTGGCCGCATGCAGGTTTTCATGGCAGCCAAAAGGTTTTATGAAGGTTCTCAAGTGGTCATAGCATCTATCACTAGAATATTTTCAAAATCTTTATGATCTTATAAAGGTTTTATTAACTTGTTTTCACAACCGTCTATAGAGTGGGCCACTTTGTACAAATTTTGGCTTTAAAGAAGCATTGAGGAGGTGTTGGTAGACAAAACAGTTTTGAATGTAGTTTTATCAACAAAGCCGGGAGGAATGCTATACGGCTAGAATAAAACTAAAATTTTTACTTGGGTTTTCACTTCTATGTTAAATGAAACATACTTTTTAAATGCATCGAAATGCATTTTCCGCTACTTATAGTTCACTAAAATATATCCGTTATAGATCTATGTCATAGTTTTATGAGTTTCGAGTAACGGTTTTGCAAAAATATGAGATATGAATAAATAGTAGCTATGTAGTAGAAGCCTTTGGCGCAGCGCTATCACATAACTTATTCCGGTGGTCACACGATTGAATTTCTTTCTGTTCGCATATATTCAGTTCTGAGCTTTTAAAAAATAAACTCCGGAATTAATCATGGGCAAGTTTGGTCGCTATGGGCAGAGAATGAAACAAATTTCTGAAGTTGCGCAATGTCGACAGAAGCGCCATCTCATAATATTATGGATTTATACGCTCCAAATTGCGCACTGCAGGCTTTGACTTCGATCCATTCGGTTTTTCAGGTTTCAAAACCGGTGAAGTCGGAGTCAAGGGTCAAAATTGAAGGTTGAACATCGAATATGGTAGAATCGTGATCTTCCTTGAGAGCTCCCTCAACATTATCATCTTGAAAATGAGACGAATCATTCTGAAAAGAAAACACATTAATGGAACATTTGGCATGGTTGTATCGCAGTTTTAGATCTAGCAAGAAACTTTATAATCAACAATAGAATACGGCACAACTCCAGAAATGGCCTATATTTGTTTTCTTTCTTTTTCAACTATTCCGAAGGCAACACAAGGTTAGATGAATCCGCAACATTCGTTTGATTCGGAACATTCAAATACCTATAGGTTTTGGCTTAGTACAATTTTCTACAATTTTCAAACGATTTTCGGATCGTTTTGCGGTCTTCGAAAGACCGGTATTACTTCAACTTTCGTTCGGAGACCTCCGGAGCAATTGGTTTGCAAAAGACAGTTTTCCTATGTAAAATTCTATTCTATTCCATGTAAAATTCAGTTTAAAAAAAATCGGGCAACATTTAGTTTCACGAATCGAGCTGAAATTTTGCTTTTAGACCCAGAAGGAACAAAACAAGTTCTTCGGAGAAGGCATTTGCATTTTGCCTCAGCCTTTGCAACATGCAACCTATGAAACAAATGATATGAATGGTCTGTATCCGTAAATCTGTATTGTAAATTTCGCATTATATTTCCGTTGTAGTTGTTTATTTCAGATTCATGGGATGTGTTTTAACAATTCGCGAAGACAAAACATAGTTATTCGGTATTTGCATAAAATTTTCGAATTTTGCGCTTAACTCCGTCCATTAGGGTTTGTACAGACTCTTCAGAAATCGTAGAAGCCGTTTTGTCCAGATTTGCTGGAAGTGTTTGATGTCTTTGATTCCTTGTTTCTTTCCGAAAGCTTCCGCTTCATCAGAGCCCAATATCTCTCGAATGGTCGTAGCTCTGGGTAATTTGGCGGGTTTGAGGTTTTTGGTACAATGTTCACTTGATTTGCTTGGTACCACTCCATCACAGTTTAAGCATAGTGGCATGATGCCAAATCGGGCCAGAACAAAGGTTTTTTTGTGACTTTTGATGAAGGGTAGCAATCGCTTCTGCAGATCTCCTTGTTGATTGTGCCTGTAGTGACGAAAGATTTACTCTTTTTGCCACACGTGCAAATTGCTTGCCACACAAGGCATTTGTTGGGAAATTTCGATGCCTTCTTCGTTCTGAAATGCTCAGCTGTAGCATTTCTGGTCATAACAGAATAAAAAGCCAGCCCTGGAAGCTGCTTGAAATCCTCCAGGACATAAGTTTAATCGTCCATAACAACGCATGAAAACTTCGTCAAATATTCGCAGTACAAACGCCAAGCCCGTGATTTTGCTGCCATGTTCTGTTTGTCGTTGCGATTTGGAACTGTTTTTACTTTATACGACTTAAGTCCCAACGTTGTTTTGATTTTTGGACAAAACCAGGCGACATCCCTATTTTACGAGCCACCGTTCGAATGGACGGATTTGGGTTTTTCGTTAATATCCTTTCCACCTTTCGGTCCATGACAGGATCAGCGCGTCCAATGTTTTTGTCACTTCTCGGTTTCCTCTCCACCGTCAAACGTTCCGAAAATGATTTGAGCACATCGTGAACAGTGGATTTAGGCAAATCCAATGTTTTTGCAAGGTCCCGTATTGACAAGTCAGGATTTGCCGTACGCCCGTACAAAATTCGCTCGCGCACTCGTGTTTCTTTCGTCGCCATCTTGAATACTAAACATGAAATGTAAACATCAATCATAGTCTTTTTTTATCATAGACTCTCAGCTATACCACAGTGAAATTTTTCATTCCTACGTGCAATATTTCAAAAGTTACAATGATTTGAAGGTGTCCGGATTAATGTGGATACAGACCTTACCATATAGAATGTTACGGTTACGCATGATCAGGTACACCGTAACACATATTTGAAAAAAAAAAAAAAGAACTACTCAAATAAATAAGAATTTAACGAAAATACAGGTGTGTCACCCTAATACTTATACAAACTATAATTGTTATTTTTGTATTCTCTATACGTGGAGTAACGATTATGATGATGTAGAAGGAAATGTTCTCTCATCACCATAAGACCCCAAGAGTGGACAGTAATTTTGCTAGAACGAATGATATGAAGAGAAAGTGTTGACAGTTCTGTTGGTGTACGGCAGGTTGTGAAAAATTCAATAGAAGTATTTGAAACTGAGCGAAAGGCATGTGGAATAGTACTCGAACCAAGCACACATCCTTTTACAATACTACCTACGTGCTGGCAAGGTATGTAAGAGGGGGATATCCACTTGACTGGCAAAATAATGCGCGCCTGATCGTTCTCATGTACTACAATGGCTTGTGATGGGTCTAGCGATTGTTTGTACACAGTCTGCCTTGTTGCCTACATGAGCGAGGGAACTATCTCCCGATTGGGTTTATTTTTAGAACAAAACGGCTAATTTTTACTCAATTTTCTTTCGTCGTACTTTCAATAAAATACAATGGAGAGAAAGACCGTGAAGTGTTTTGATACTGGTCCCCACCAGTATGGTTTAAAGGGTTCTCCCATTGTTGGTTTTACATACTATTATTAACTAGAAAATAAGAAGAATGATTAGTAATTTCCATTTAATTCCAACTACCTTTATTGCTTATCTTGACAGATACGCGTATTTCGTCTACAATGTGCAGACTTCTTCAGTGTCGTGTACTGATACTCGAGTAGTCGCAGTCGCAGTAGTAGCAGTCGAGTATCAGTACACGACACTGAAGAAGTCTGCACATTGTAGACGAAATACGCGTATCTGTCAAGATAAGCAATAAAGGTAGTTGGAATTAAATGGAAATTACTAATCATTCTTCTTATTTTCTAGTTACAGGTATTCCACTAAACAGCTCACACTCTCCATAATTCATACTATTATTTTTATGTTTGTATTCACCATACGTGGAGAGACGATTATGATGATGTAGATGGAAATATTCTCTCATCACCATGAGGCTACATGATATGTTATAAATAAGTAGTATAAGACATGAAGATGCCAAAATTATGGCAAACACTATGAATTTGATTGTGAAACCAAACTATATTTGATCTTTAACAGAATGAGTTTACTTTGGTTTTTTTTTTTTTGCATGATCCACACCGAGAAAAAACGGAAGTACCCAGGTTGGAGCTAGGGCCAAAGCATAAGATGAAACAGTTCAAATTTTGTCCACGTCGTTTCTTTTAAGATAATGTTGAAATTTGTATAAAGATATATAAATTTTTCCAAAAAACACGGATCATTGAAATAATTATTTTTGTCCCCTGAGACCGACACTTGCAAGCGTTCTTTAACACATAAAAATGAGTTGAGAGATGAGAAAATAAATTCAATCAAACACTTCTTTTGTCAAATTGCGTATGTATCAGTTTCATGGGACATAATTTTACACGAAATCTCTCTTTACGTTCTCCGACTTTTTACAAACATGAATTACGTCTCATGTAAAATTCATAATTTCTAAGTGTGTACCTTTTTTTGCTACTGAGTGTATTATATATCACCCTTTTACAATGATCTAAAAAGTTTCAGTTGAAAATGATGGCATATTTTGATCCAATATTTGACACAACAATTTTAAAAATGACCCGGATTCTATTGGACCATCTGTTAACTACTAAGAGCCACTAACGAGTTGAAATATAAAATATCACCCTTTTTTCGAGATTTCAACAGATTAAACTCAACTCACATGAAACTATTTTGGTTAAACATTCGAGACAAACGATTACACGAATGTTTTGGATTCACCCACGGACCATAATGGGACCGATCAAAGTCTTCGGTCATCTGATATATCGAATAACATTATTTTATTTAGATACAAACTGTTGCAGAGTAAAATAAAGGCATACTTATTTAGATCAAAAATTCGACGCAAACAATTTAACGTCTGTTTCGGATTCTCATTAGGACTATCTGTTGACCACTCAGAGTCACTGACCAAAAACAACCAATTTTGCACAAGTCTAAATAATCTTTATATATATAAATGGATTTCTGTCTGTCTGTCTGTCTGAACCTCATTGGCTCAAAAACTACTGAGCCGATCAGCGTGAAATTTTGTATAGAGAAGTTTTCGGGGCCGGGAAAGGTTCTTATGATGGTTTGAGACCTCTCCCTTCTCTGGAAAGGGGGGCTCCCATACAAATGAAGCACAAATTTCGGCATAACTCGAGAACTGATCAAGCAAAGGAACCCAAATTTAGCATGCGGAAGTTTGCGGAGGCAAAACATGTTTCTATGGTAGTTTGAGACCCCTCTCCTCTCTAGAAAGGGAGGCTCCCATACAAATGAAACAGAAGTTCCTGCATATCTCAAGAACTAATCAAGCAAATGGAACCAAACTTGGCATGTGGGGTTTTCTGGAGGCGAAAAATGTTTTTATGGTGGTTTGAGACCCCTCCCCTCTCCTAGAAGGAGTGCTGTCATACAAATGAAACTGAAATTTCTTCATTACTCTAGATCTAATAAAGCAAATGGAACCAAATTTACATGCGGGGATTTTAAAGGCAATAAATGTTTCTACGATAGTTCGAGACCCCTGCTCTCTCTCTCTGGTGGGGGGGGGGGGGAGCTCCCATACAAATGAAACAAAAGTTTCTACATAACTCGAGAGCTAATCAAGTAAATGGAGCCAAATTTGGCAGGCAGAGGTTTTTGAAGGCAAGAAATGTTTCTAAGGTAACTCGAGACCCCTCCGCCCTCTGTAAGAGGGGGGCTCTCATACAAATGAAACACAAATTTGTGCATAACTCGAGAACTTATCAAGTTAATGGAACCAAATTTGGCATGTGTAGGATTTCGAAGGCAAGTAATGTTTCTATTGTAGTTCGAAACACCTCCGCGAACTGAAAGAGGGGTGTCTCATACAAATGAAACACGAATTTCTGCATAACTCGAGAACAAATCTAGCAAATGGAACCAAATTTGGTATGTGGAGGTTTTTGAAGGAAATAAATGTTTCTAAGGTAGTTTGAGACCCCTCCGCTTTCTGAAAGGGGAGACTCCCTTAAAAATGAAACATAATTTTTAGCATAACTCGAGAGCCAATGAAGCAAATGGAACCAAATTTGGCATGTTGAAATTTTTGGAAGCAAGAAATGTTTCTATGGCAGTTCAATACCCCTCCCCATTTCGAAAGAGGGGGGGCTCCAATACAAATAAAAAGCAAATTTCTGCATAACTCGAGAACTAATCAAGTAAATGAAACAACTTTTAGCATATGGGGGTTTTTGGAGGCTAGATTTTTTTTATGTATAAAAATGAATTTCTGTTTGTCTGTCTGTCTGCCTGTCGTACCCTTATAGACTCGGAAAGTGCTGAACCGACCAACTTGAAAATTGATATGAAGGGATTTTTGGGGCTGGGGAAGGTTCTCATCATTGTTTGAGACCCCTACTCTCTCAGGAAGGGGCTCACATACAAATGAGACATAAATTACTTCATAACTCGAGAACTTATCAAGCAAATGGAACCAAATTTGGCATGTGGGGGGTTTTGAAAGCAATGATTGTATGGTGGTTTGAGAAACCACCCCCCCTTTGGAAGGGAGGGCTCCCATACAAATGAAACACAAATTTCTACCAAAAATGAGAACTATATAGGTTACTTAAATACAAAACGTGTATTTCTCGGGTAAGAAGCATGTTTTGATAGAAGTTTGAACCCCTGCTTATTCAAGAAAAAAAACTCATTCCAAAAAAATTCCATAAACGTGCCAGTTATATTAAATTTTCCTTCAGTTAGTTGCAAGCGTAGCAGCACACGCACCGGGTTCAGCTAGTTACAGATAAAAACTAAGGTAAACATTGGATACATCTTGAGCACAGTCGTTTATATAGTATGAATGTTCTGCATTCACCTATTGTACCCTGAATTCATCTAAGAATCCCATGGAATCGCTAAGATTTCTTCACTAGCTGATATATCAAATAACATTACTATATTTACATTCAAATAGTTTGCAGATCATAATTGAGGCATACTTCGATCAAATATTCAAATAACTTTGTGATGGATATTCTGACCACTCACAGTAACTGACCTGCTAAAATATCCAAAATCACCATTTTATTAGGACCCAGATAGTTGCAGATGATAATCAAGGCATTTGAGCTTTTATCCTACAACCTTGCTTATCGAAACGTACGTCCGTTCATTTGTTGATCAGCTTACTTATAGATACAAGATTCATCTCCAGCCCAGGTACAAACAGAACCGCCGATAACATCAAAGCTGTCCGATAACCGTATTCGTACACACTGTGAATTGTACCTGTTCCCATATCTTGAAACTTCGCTTCCTTTCCGTTTGCTAGGAACACACTCTGGTCCAGACACGGTTTCATGTTCTTGAAGAAAATTTGATTGCAGCATACGTGGGACGAAGCTCCCGAATCAATAATCCATCCTTTCTTCTTACCACAGATATCATCCAGTACAAAAGCATACGGTTTTTCTTTCTTCGGTTTTTTCTTTGGGCTTCTGAGTCTTCGAGTCTTGACTAGCGTAACAGTCCTTCCTTTTGTGACCTCTTTTGCCGCAATTGAAACAAATCAGCTTCTTCGTGGCATTGACCCTCAGAACCGATTCTCCGGTTTTGTCGGATTCGTGCAGCTTCTTCGAGAATTCCAGGAGTTTTCCCTTAATGAAGTCATCCTTCAGAATCAACATCGCCGCTCGAACGTGTGCACAGGTAATTTTTATTTCTTGTTGTTGGGGGATTTAAACACTTCTGCGTCCATTGATACGAACTTTTGTAGTATATCCCTGTTTACTGTATACGCATTGGGCAAGCTGACCACCATTTGATGGGTGGTCAGTTGCTTGCCACGTTCCCAGTCACCCCAATCACCTTACCAGGATTGGCAACTAGAAAATAAGAAGAATGATTAGTAATTTCCATTTAATTCCAACTACCTTTATTGCTTATCTTGACAGATACGCGTATTTCGTCTACAATGTGCAGACTTCTTCAGTGTCGTGTACTAATACTCGACTATTAGTACACGACACTGAAGAAGTCTGCACATTGTAGACGAAATACGCGTATCTGTCAAGATAAGCAATAAAGGTAGTTGGAATTAAATGGAAATTACTAATCATTCTTCTTATTTTCTAGTTACAGGTATTCCACTAAACAGCTCACACTCTCCATAATTCAGGATTGGCAAACCAAATCTCATTGAGCTGTAAACAACCACTACCAAGAAATTTTGATCAACGCCTATACAATGCACTACAGCTGCAAAGCAGGTGCTCCGATGTTTCGCTTTCTACAGAAGCGGCATATATCATTGTGAACCCGGCCAATGCTCTTCAAATGATATTTGCTCGGACAGGGTACTAGGCCAGTGTATGTACAGAGAGCTATTTGATTGAGTTCTAAGAGCTCTTTGGTTTTATTTGCGTTTGGACTTGTAAATCTATTACACTGATTACACTTTCTGACAGCCAACCAGTTGGTTATCACCTTGTGTTCTTCCCAGCATTTCATATCCATTTTTAAAATACAGTTTGATATACCGCAGAATGGCTCTGGGCCAAAAAACTGTGAACTAGATTCAATTTTAGCGATATCGTCTGCTATATCATTCCCTTCAATGCCACTGAGTCCCGGAACCCAATACATGTTTACTGAGTTCGTTTGACACAGTAGTTTCGATGACAGAATACATTCCCAGACAATTTTCGATGTACATTTATGAGCGCATAATAATTTTAAAGCTGCCTGACTGTCCGAGAAAATACAAATATTTGCATATCTGTACTTTCTTTTCAGGCAAACATTCACGCATTCTAGAATTGCAAAGATTTCTGCTTGAAAAACTGTTGGCCACTGTCCCGTAGCCACTGACATTTTGATTCCAGGACCATAGATTCCTGCGCCAGTTTTCGTTTCAATGTTTGTGCCATCTGTGAAAAATATGATTGAACCTTGGCGAACCGTGGGCCCTCTGGCTTCCCAATCATTACGCGATGTTTCGCATACCTTGTAAGGAACGTCATAGTTATCCTCCGGTTTCATCCAGTCTCCGTTCATAGTTATCACCGGTCCTCTTTTAAAATGTTGTTAAATACTCAGATGACCGGTAAGATAACCTAACATTATATTTCTAGACCTTTTCAGCATCCGAGCGCTTTTTTCCGCCTCAAACTGCACATATTCATGCAACGGCAGCAGATTGAGAATTGCATCTAGTGCTTTCGATGGTGTGCTGCGCATAGTTCTAGTTATAGCAATGCCTGCAAGTTGTTGAAGTTTTGCAAGTTTTGCTTCTGCAGTAGCTTCCTTGGTTTTCGCCCACCACACTAACGAAGCGTACGTTATTTTTGGACGTATAACAGATGTGTAGACCCACATAATCATTTTTGGTCTAGGTACAATTACTACTTTTGATGGATTAATGCTTAGACCCTCCTGCATATACGAAGATTGGGTAACCTTTAAAGCCTGTTGCATTCTACCCGATTTTATTGTCAAACTTCTCTCTTACTAAGATGACTATTTCATCCGCAAAGACAACCTCGAAACCGTTCGCATCTAAGCTTCTGAGAAGATCGTCTACAACTAAGGATCAGATAAGTGGGGAGAGTACTCCTCCTTGGGGGAAACCTTTGGTTGCCTTTACCTTAGTAGAAGCTCCTCCTAGCTCAGAAGTGATTTCTCTTTTTGCAAGCATAGTATGAATCCAGTTGACAATGCTAGTGTTAAAATTCCTCTTCTTCATAGCTCGAACCATTGAGGAACAAGATGTATTTTCAAACGTTCCTTCAATATCCACAAAAGAAAAAAAAACGCTATTTCTTTTACTGACACAGATTTTTCGACTTTTTCCACTAGCGTATGAAGCGCTGTAACTGTTGATTTACCAGATTGATAAGCAAACTGAAATTTTGACAATCAATACTTTTGCATATAAGTTGACTCGACATACTCCATCAAAACCTTTTCCATTGTCTTCAGAAGCACTGATGAAAGACTAATAGGTCTGAAGGATTTTGGATTCGTCTTATCACGCTTACTAGTTTTTGGTATAAAGATTACTCTTACTAACCTCCATTTTGATGGGATGTAGTTCAGCCTTAAGCTTGTCTTAAAAATCTTCCTCAGAAACGGAACCAGCATAGCCTCACCCTTTTGAAGCAATGCTGGAAATATGCCGTCTACACCTGCAGATTTAAATGGCTGAAATGATCTAACTGCATGTTCTATGATTCTTTGCAAGAGATCTCTGTAGTCTTGCAACTATTGGCGTATTATTAATGCTTTCGCACGTTTCTCCTCTTGGATTTCCTTATCTCATAATTGTATTCAGCGAGAGCTCTTCTATACTGACTCCAATCTGAGCTGCTCTTCGGCTTATTAAACAATTTACGAGATACTTTCCCAAGACGCTCAAGCTTCGAATTCCACCACGGGACGTTCCTGTTCGAATTCGATTGCGTCATAGGACAGCTCCTGTTGTAGGAGTTAAAAATCACTTCGTCAATTTGTTGAGAGAATGATTCCAACTGTTGAACCGATTCAATATTAATATCATTTGATAATAAGTTTGATTTCAATTGTTGCGCATACTGATCCCAGTTTGTTTTCTTGGGATTTCTATATGGAGGAGGCGCCAAGTCGCCTCCACCCCACTGAAATAGGCATAGGCCATTGGTAAACTTCGCAATAAAATTGCTATTTTAACGTCCTTTCCTAGCCTTGAAAACAGCTCCTCCAAATCGTAAATGTGAGCTTCGATGTCACCTCCCTCCGCCTGCTTCTTAACGCAAACTTGATAGATCACGACAATCTGAAAAAATTCGTTGTCTTCTTGTGTTGAGCCTTGAGTTTCTCCCAGGTTAGCTTGGCCGATTTTGAATCTCGAATCAGCTGGTGCTTTTCCACTAGCAGTTAAATTGTCGCCCGAGTTTTTTGGTCTGTCCATGATGTCCATGCAGACGGCGGATTCTCAGCAACTCATTTCCATAGGTCCTCTCGTTCCAACAGCTTTTGTGCTTCAAAACTCCATTGCGGGTTATTTCCGTTGATTAGCTTCTCAATTCCAAGCTTGGCATCCATCTTCGAAAGATTTTTTTCTTCTTTTTGAAATGTCACAACCGAATCATTACTAGCCTACTGGGCCCATAATCTCTTGGAGAGTGAGGAATAAAACACGTGTAGCTAGTAGAACGATCACCATGGGAATGAATTTATCTTGTAGTAAATAATCAATTGGATGTAAACGATCAAGGCTACCACGATGTATACCTCTAACATTTCAATTCTTTAGTTTGAAGAAGCCAAAATTTTATCAAACTCCACGATTAAATCAAACTACTTTCGTGGGCGCTTGGAAAGTGCGGCCGCTCATACGTTCCTAACAAGATTTCCAGAATTGCATCTGCTATTGCAAACCCACCCCATTCATCAATTGAACCCATTCATTTTTTTTTATCCCAGACGGGGATAATCATTATTTCAATGCCGCTTCGAAAGTGGCCATCACCACCAGCAGTTCCGGCCGCCTGGTCCAGTTACAGCTTCATCCTTTCCCACAACGACAATAGCCATTCCAACTCATTATGCGATGGTCAACCGTGGAATGTGGCGTTAAAATAAAACGGTTTAAAATTTATAAAATAATCCATCCTGATCGAAAACTGCAACTCCCCCTCCCCCCACCCACCAAAGCATCAGCTGGCTGCGTACGAGTAAGCCATATTGTGGGCGAACCAGCTGTTACAGCGCTTTCACCGGAATAATCTCAAACGACCACGATCAGTGGGACCATTTTTTTCCCGCATGAATATTTAGCGTGACAGTTCGCAGGGCAACAAGGGAAAAAATAATGCAACATATGGGTTGCTTCGCCAGGGATACAGGGACATGGAAACTCTGTTTTCCGTAAGGGCTGTGCCTCGAAGTATAATACTCAATCGCCTGGGAGGGGGGGGGGGGGATGGTTGACCCAGTTGTCGAATTATCAATGTAAAATTGAGGCACTGGTACACAGCTGGAAGGTGTTCGATATGTCCCCCCCAGCCAGCAGGCCGAATCGTTTAATCAAACTTTAACGAGCTCTGGTTTGCGTCGTTCTGAGCCGGGGACAGTTTTTTTTTCGAGAAAGAGTGGGGTGATTAAAAAATGAGGGCCAGCAAAACCGCACACACCACGGATCAGTGCGACAATCGCCGGGGTGGACGACGACGATGGAGCAGCAACTTTGATTGATTCGTCCCGGTGCAATTAATTATTGATAATGGATATTGGGTGGTATTTTCGATTAATGTGTGGTACTTGCTTTCCGATTTTGCCTTTGTTCCGAGCGAAAATCGGCCATTCAGAACTCTGATTCAACCATTTAATGGATGATTCCCGGTAATTGGATTCGCATTAACACACGGAGACACACACAGCTGGGTAATTTCGCTCGAGTACGATTTATCCTGGTGAACGTTTGAATTATGAATGATTTACGTTTTTCAATTAACGTAAAAGCCGCTCTCACTAGAAAATGCAGTCCATTCAGCTGCGACTCAAAATGCAAACTTTCCAGACGAATCTCTGATTGTAAAATCGCTAACCTTCAGGCTACTGGATGCATAGTACCAGCACAAGGCACACAAAACCTGCGAAACAAAAAAAAAACAAACTAGCACATCGCCCATGGTATCTATTTTCAACCATGCATAAAAGTCAAAAACTTGCCACCCACCAGGTCCAGGTTTTTTTTCTGTTTATCTCATCTCCACGCAGACACATTTTCACGAGGTTCAAAAGCGATTTGGTTGGATTTTGTTTTCACAATCTCGCTAGTTTACTCCCCCCCCCCCCCCCTTCTTCGCCTACTGCTACCTTGCGTTGCTTCACGCCAATATGTTTGCCTTCTCACATGGGTGGTGGGTTATTCGGCCGAACGGGTCATTAGGCCGAATCGAACGCTAGCTGACTGAGTGACTGATTATTGACGAATTTCACGCCAACTGATCCAGCGTTTGGCAGCACCCTCTCAGAATCCAATGAAACTTTGTGGGTGTTTAGGCTATGTCTTCTCAAGCAACTTTGCATACTTTGTTTTTTCAAAATTTATCTAGACTGCCACTTGAAAGGGGCTTAAGTTTTTTGATCGATTATTTTGAAATCAACATAACTAAAAAAGGACAAGATTTAAAGTCAATTTGCAAAAAATGGCTATCGAGTGGAATCATAAACTCTCCGCGTGATTTGTGTAAGACGTAGTGAACACAATCGATTCCCTCCCAAAATGTGTGAGTGTCGGTAGTATTTCCCCGTTTTTTTTTGTTTTTTTTGTGCTTCGCCCCGCATCCGGAAGAAGAATTACATCAGCTTAGCTTTGTTTATGAGTGGTAGTATTGTGACACCCGGACATAAATTATTAAGTTGGAGTGTTTTTTCCACTTTGTCGCGAGTGAATCGATGATTAATAGCAGCTTTGAAGTTCGATGTAGAGTCGCGTCATAGCGGGGATTTTGATTATGTGCAGAATGTGGAGTGAAAAAAGAAGATCAGTGCAATGTACAAAACGGCCATTTGCTGGCCAGAAGCAACAAACGAAGACAACGCACATATGCGGGTGAAAGACTGGCACACAATTTCAGATGCATTCACCACGTGGTGTACAGAGTTTTGTTATGCAGGTTTCATATCTAACGGGCGGTTTAGCAACGTTAATTTTTGCGCTTATTTTGTCGCGAGTGTATGAAATTAATTACGAATCAACGTCGAAAATTGATATTTTTAGGAATGAACAAGTTAGTGTCATTATGGAGGCGGCCATGAGTGAGATCTACCTGATTATAACTATACAAAAATGACCTCATTTAAAAAATACAAACTACGTGCCTGGTTTGAAAATTTTACATTCCAAATCTGGAAGTGTGTTGCAGTGCCCTTATCCAAATGTCATCGGTAATGTTAACATGCGGGGCTTCTTGTACGTGAAAGTAACCTCGGAATGGGCGTGACTCTCCAGACATTCTGAAATGGGTTGCTGCATCTGAAGTAGAGCTATCACTTTCTAGCTCCCGGATTAAAGCTGCTTCCAATGGTCACTTGAATGATTGTTGTAAACAGATTTCTTCCATAATACCATTGCCGGCCAATGGGTGTTAGATTGGACAAACACAACAAACACACCCGCTCCCGCATCCGGAGGAGCTTTCCAGCATCAGATAACGAACATTGGTGAGGTCGTTTTATATTATCAAAAACATACCTTAACTATATACACGCCACCCAGGGAACCAATAAGCATTAGCATATGCAGTAAATCAATCCTAAATCTGCTTTTCAGATGCTACAAGCATTACATTAGTATTATATCAGCATTTAGAATGCTATCTGTTGTTAAGTTGCATTTCAAATGCTATTTAAATGCTTGCAGCCTGTAATAAGCATTTCGAATGCAAAATAGCATTAATGAGGCATTATCATAGCATTGCAGTAAAGCAGCCGTATATTGGGCCAAAAGTGGCATTTATGTTGCATTTAAGGCGACTTAATTGCTTGATAGGCTGCCGTAAAGACGCTTTGGTTCTGCTTATTGGTTACCTGGGCAGGATCAAGAATTTCCATTTTTGATTCTGGAAGTGTGAAAACTCTTCACATATCCATTTGATGTGTGAAGATTTTCATGCGGGGCTTATTGTATATGAAGATGACCTCAGAATGTACGTGTATGGACAGGCATTCTAGAAATGGGTCGTTGGATTTTCAATAGAGCTGCCACCTTCAATCTCCAGGGCTAAAAATGTTTGCACATAGTGATCACATATAAATAACTGAAGAAATGCAGACAAGTTTCTTCCATAAAGGCACTGCCGGTCAGTGGGAGATTGGTTGTAAAGACACAAACACACACACACACACACACACACACACACACACACACACACACACACACAAACACACAATTTGCAAAAAAAATGGCTATCCTAGAATTGGGCGAATTTTTTTAATAAATGCAAAATAATTGTTTAAAAGTTCGCCAAACAGTGCAAGATGGGCAGTTTTTAGGAAAATAAGTTTTTCTATCAAACAATTTTTTATTTGAACATTTGAATCATCTTTAAATGGATATGCATCAAGTCTTATCAAATTAGAATTTTCTAATTTGATAAGACTTGATGCATGTCCATTTAGAGAAGACTTAAATATGACGTCCGCTATTTTTTTAGATTTATCAGCCCCCTCTATCACAATTTTTCCCATACCTTTTACACGTACTGTATCATATCTTGAACTTCCTTCCGCCGCCCCCCCCCCCCCCCCTCCCCCCTCGAAAAGATATACGAAGGCATATTTGAATCACTCCTAAAAATAGAAATATCTGAACAAGCAGGTGAATTACTTTTACCTAAACATACACTTTTTGTTGTGTTTTACTGATGTAAAGGGAAATATAATTTTTTTGACCCTTTTCAAATGTTAGTCTAGATGATTATTATGGAGAGTGTGAGCTGTTTAGTGGAATACCTGTAACTAGAAAATAAGAAGAATGATTAGTAATTCCTTTCACTATTGCTTATCTTGACAGATACGCGTATTTCGTCTACAATGTGCAGACTTCTTCAGTGTCGTGTACTAATTACTTCCAACTCGTTGATGGAGATACGTCGACGACATCTTCGCCGTAGTTAAACAAAGAGGATCTACCCTTAATTCTTCAAGCAATCAACAATCTCCACAAATACATCAAGTTCACTCATGAAATAGAAAAGGATGGGAAACTTGCATTCCTCGACCTTCTGGTAGTGAGAGAACCATTGTCATCATCGTCTTTAGAGTTTGAAATTTTCAGAAAACCCACAAACACCCAAAGAGTCATCCCTTACACTTCAAACTACTCTTTCCAACATAAAATGGCCACTTTCCACCACATGATCCACCGAATGTTGGCCCTTCCTCTCAATAAAACTGGAAAAGCCAAAGAATTAGCATATATCTTCGAAACTGCTAGACTCAATGGTTACTAAAAGAGGACAATTCAAGCTATCATAAAAAAAAAAGGAAAAACTTCTTCATATAACGGGTGTCCACTAAATAATGAGAACGAAAAGAATGGGTCAGGAAAAAAATACCAGTGAAGTTTTGTTCAAACTGATTTATTTTATTAAAAGGGTCAACTTAAATCTTCAAACTAAGTTTAGTGAATATTGTCATATGGTCCGTGGTCCGCCGTGCGGCGCAGCTTAGTCGTTATGCTGGAACATGACCGTTGGACGGCAGCCACATCGATTTTTCGGATGCAGCTTTTGATCCTGTTGGTAAGTTGCTTGGTGTTCTTGGCCTTCCAATTATCCTTGTATACCATGGAGCTCAAAAGACCGAAGAAATCCTCGATAGGACGGCACTGTGGCAAATTTGTCGGATTCCGGTCTTTTGGGACATATGGTATATTTTGGCTCTCCAAAAACGTTAGCGTTTTTTTTGCGTAGTGCGATGATGCCTTGTCCGGCCAAAACACGTATTTGCCATCCGAGTGATGTTGTTTAAGAAATGGGATGAGTATTTTCTGCAAACACTCTCTTTGGTACACCTCCTGGTTGATGGCCAAACCGCTTGGTTTGAACCACGGCTTCGAAATACCCTTATCGGATATTACGATGTATAACATAACCTTCGATTCAAATTTGTGCTTGAACTTATACATTACTTTTGGAGGAGTAGTAGATTTGTCCTTAGTGTAGAATCGGTCGTTTCCCGGTATCTGAGACTTCGAAAGAGGAAAGTAGCTTTCGTCGTCCAGAACGAAAGATTTTCCGCCGTAATTCCGAGTCATCCAGCGGCATTGGGATTTCACGGTTTGAATCTGCTCATCTGTGTACTCTGGGGATCTGGTTTTCTTTCTACACAATATTCCTTCTTTCTTTAGCGTCTTGCAGATGAGTGACTTCGAACAATGGAACTTTCGGGCTGCTTCCCGTTGACTTAGCGAATCCTTGTTGTTGAACATGCTGCGCAGCGAGCGGAGCGTTTTCTCATTCATTATTTTCGCTGGACGGCCGCAACCTTTCTTCCGGGTTACTCTCATGCATGCCAGGATACGGTATACGGTGGATACCGGAACTTTTTCACGACAAAAATGGTCCACCGTGTATTTTTTTCCACGATCTTCGTTCGCTTGAAAGAATTGTACAACGCGCGCGCGCAGTTCTTCCTGTTTCGACGGCATGCTGAACACGACTGAACATGTTGAGAGTGAAATAAGAGCAAAATGAAAATTTTCTGGAGAGTGCAACGATTCATTCATCTAAAGTGACATTTCTATGCGGCCGTTTTTGTTCTGATGGAAGAGTATTGAAATCATTCTCATTTTTTATAGTGGACACCCGTTATAATGTTGCGTACCCGTGGATACGCTGTGAAGGGTAAGAAGCTTATCTGTAAAGGAGAATTCATTCGTAAACCCAGAGTTTCTTGTCTTTGTATGATAGGCCAAGAGGGCATGCTAGAATGTTCGTACACAGATGGCACGTTCACCCGAATGAATTTCTTTCAACATTGCAGACAGTTCGCCCTTAGAAGCAAACACATTAAAACATACCCCGGTTATCACTCGATATGGATTCTTGATGGTGCCCGTATCCACTGTGATGATAAAATCGTAGGGTATTTCCGCTCATTGGGTATATTCCTGATCTTTCTTCCAGCGTATACACCTTTCTACAACCCGATTGAGATAGTGTTTGGAATTGCTAAGAAGAGAATGCAACAATTTTACAAAGAGAATAGTACTCAGGATCCGAAAACGCTAGTAGCTGAAGTTATGGCATCTTTTTCCAAATTCAATATGGCTAAGCTATTCAAAAATGCGGATACACTAGTGGGGTTTTTTTTTTTATTAAATCATTTATTTGTACAGGCTCAATCGAATCAACTTTACAGAGCCAAATTTTCTACAAGTATACATCAGGTATCTTAAAACTAAAGTTAGAAGAACAGAACCGATTACTCGCGGCCGTCTCGAGGTTAGTAGGAATAACAATTTAAAGGATGGGAAGATGGGCGGGAATTTTAAGTATGGTTTACATTTATTTATTTATTTTTTTAATTTGTTTAAAAACTAATAACTATACAATTTATGGTTTTCTTTCGACTTGAACATTTTTTAAAAAAAAAAGAAAAAAAAACACATACACACATACACAGATAAAAAAAAACTTAAAGTAAACATACAGGTTAAACTAACTACAACCTAAGGCTAATGTTAGTCAAAAATACATAAATGAGCTTCATAAACTCCAGATCACGTACCGCCAAAATATCTCGAACCGATACATTGGGTTGTCTTCCTCGAGCCCGAAGGGAATCATAAAGCACAGATCTGACTCCGCGATGCTCAGCACATGACCAAATAATGTGATCTGCGTCCTGGTAACCTTGTCCACATTCACAGAGATTGCTGTCACTCAGCCCAACACGGTATAAATGAGCGTTCAAAGAATAATGATTGGACATGAGGCGAGACATCACACGAATGAAGTCTCGACCCACATCCATACCCCAAAACCAAGATTTCTTCGACACCTTTGGGATGATTGAATGTTGCCATCGCCCCAAATCTCCTGTACTCCATTTATACTGCCAGCTGACGAGTGACTGTTGACGAAAAATAGGAAAAAAATCATTGAAGGCGATTTGTCGATCATAAATATCGCCTTCTATAGCGCCCACCTTTGCAAGTGAATCCGCTCTCTCATTGCCCAGAATCGAACAATGAGAAGGGACCCATACAAAGGTGATGATAAAATAACGCGAAGATAAAGCACTTAGAAGCTCCTGTATTTTCATGAGAAAATACGAGGAGTGCTTTACCGGCCTCAAGGAGCGAATAGCCTCTAAAGAGCTGAGACTATCCGAGAAAATGAAATACTGATCCGGTGTAAGTGAGGCAACAATTTCTAACGTAGAGTGTATTGCCGCTAATTCAGCGACATATACGGAACAAGGAGCTTGAAGTTTGCGATTGGCGCTATAAAATTCATTGTATATACCAAAGCCGGCGGACTCCTCAATAAGTGACCCGTCAGTGAAAAACGTTTTGGTGGAATCAACTAGGCCAAACTTTGCAGCAAATATCACAGGAGCAATCATAGGACGATGATGCTCTGGTATTCCATGAAGCTCTTGCTTCATGGATAAATCAAAATGAACTGAATTGCCGAAGTCGGAGAAGCAAACACGATTGGGAATATTCAGCGAAGGGCTGACATCCTGTGTTATGTACAAATGGTACAAAGTCATGAAGCGGGTTTGAGGATTCAACTCAAGGAGCTTCTCAAAATTTTCGATCACCTGGGGGTTCATAACTTCACACCTGGTGAGGAGCCGGAGAGATAATTCTGAAAACCGATCCGAGAGTGGCAATATGCCAGCCAGCACTTCAAGACTCATGGTATGAGTCGAGTGCATACAACCTAACGCGATACGAAGACACCGATACTGAATACGTTCCAGTTTAATGATATGCGACCGAGCCGCCGACAGAAAACAAAAACTACCGTATTCCATAATCGACAAAATCGATGTCCGGTACAACGTTAGAAGATCTTGCGGATGTGCTCCCCACCAGGTTCCAGTTATTGTGCAGAAAAAGTTGATCCTTTGCTGGCACTTTCGTTTCAGATACTCAATGTGGGATCTCCAGGTGCACTTTGAATCGAACCAGACCCCAAGATATTTAAATGACATAGAATGAGTTATCGGTGTACCCCAAATTTGAAGCTTCGGTTGTGCTGGGTTATGCTTCCTTGAAAAAACTACCAACTCAGTTTTCTCCGTAGAGAATTCGATACCTAGCTCTAGAGCCCAAGTAGACAAATTGTCCAAGGTATCCTGTAAGGGACCTTGCAGATCGACCCCATTGGGTCCCGTGACAGACACTACGCCGTCATCTGCAAGTTGTCTCAACGTACAGTTGTCACTTAGACAACCATCTATGTCTTTGACATAAAAATTATACAAAAGGGGGCTTAAACATGATCCCTGGGGGAGACCCATGTAGCTAAATCGAGAAGCTGTAGAGGTTCCATGAGTAAAGCTCATATGTTTCTCTGACAGCAAATTGTACAAAAAATTATTCATTAATGGAGAAAAGCCACAAGCGTGGAGTTTATCTGAAAGAACTTCAACAGATACTGAATCAAAAGCCCCCTTGATATCGAAGAATACAGAAGCCATTTGCTCTTTTTTAGCAAAAGCTAACTGAATCTCTGTGGAAAGCAACGCGAGACAGTCGTTCGTTCCCTTACCCCTACGGAAACCATATTGAGTATCTGAAAGCAGGTTATTCGTCTCAACCCATTTGTCCAGACGGAAGAGGATTATTTTCTCCAACAACTTTCGAATGCAGGATAACATCGCAATGGGTCGATAGGAGTTGTGGTCGGACGCGGGTTTGCCAGGTTTTTGAATTGCAATAACTCTCACCCGTCTCCAATCATCCGGTACAATGTTTAGTTCCAGAAACTGATTGAACAAGTGCAACATGCGCCTCTTAGCGACGTCTGGGAGGTTCATAAGCAAGTTGAACTTGATCCTATCAGCCCCTGGAGCCGTATTGCCACACGAAAGGAGTGCGAGAGAGAGTTCTACCATTGAAAAGGGTTGGCTGATCTCATCTATCGAATTCGTGATTTTGCGAGGAATTATCCGTGCCGGCACAGAATCTGGACAAACTTTTCGCGCGAACTTGAGGATCCATTGGTCCGAGTACTCCTCGCTCTCGTTGTTCGTAGTTCGGTTACGCAGTCTTCGCGCCGTATTCCAAAGAGTGGTCATTAGCCTGGGACAAAATAGAAAGATGGACAAATTCGCGAAGAAGTACCTGTTTGGCAGGCGAGTGCGGACGGTACAGCAAGCCGTTCGTTACAACCGGCACCATAAACGGGCAGATTTATCGAGAGGAATGCTTGCAGAAGCGCTTGCTGCCCTTCCCCCGCTTTCACCGTGGTCCCACGCTGTTCTAGCCGGATTCAAGCTGGGTGCCATTACGCCAAGCCTGTAATGGATTGGTACGAAGCGAAGGGCGTTAATGTGGTCCCGGAAGGAGGCGAACCCGCTAAATACACCAAAACTTCGTCCGATCGAAAAGTTTTAGGCGATAATGAAGAAGAAGTTGAAGAAAAGCGGAAAAACATTCAAAACCGATGAAGCTTTGAAGAAAAACTGGGAGAAATTGTGTAAGGAAGATTAACAAAGCCTCGCCCAAGATCTCATGAGCAGTGTTAAGAGAAATGTACGAGCATTCAGCTTGGAGAAGGAAATTCAATAAATAAATTAGGCCAAAACATAGCTAATATATAGTTATTTAATTCCTGAAAATTTGAGAAGTATCCGATTTAAAGTGAATTGTTGGTGATCATTTTTGTGTGTCTCATTTTTTCCGAGTCCAGTCTTTAACGTTAATAAAATGAATCTAGTCGATAAAATGATGACCAAAGCGTAAACATGTTTTTAATCGTTTTTTTTCAGAATTGTACAATGTGCTTGCGACCCAGGCTGGACCTCCAAAATGTCAGTATCGATGATGATACACTAGCTAGACGCCGCTTACTACTGCTAGGTCCGTAGCTATTCGGCATGATTCTAACTACCGCGTTAATGGCGTTCGCCGCCTTCTCGCAGGAATTATCTACGTGGCTGTTGAAGTTTAGCCGGTCGTCGATCATCACACCTGAGATACGTCAGCACGCGCTTCGAGACTATGGCATGCCCTCCGATGGTGATTTCTGCCAGCTTTGCGGAACTCCTGTCGTGATGTTTACCGATTTCCGCCCCACGGTGATCTCGTAGATCAACACCAGGTTCTAAAAGTAACTCTTCCAGACTTTTGTACACATTTTGCGCAGCAACTCGGCCATAGCCTCCCAGCTGGCACTATTGAATGTGTTCTTAACGTCGCTCATAACAACGGCGCAATATCGATCGCCTCTCCGCTTCCTTTTGGACAACTTTTCGGTTTTTTTCTCGCCCACTGTCCGAATGGCACCAACGTAGACTGTTTCTGGAAACCGAATTGCAACTTCGATAGACCGTGTTCGCTCTCCGTAAATTTCGTCAGTCTTTTGAGGATGATCCTCTCCAGGGGTTTCCCGAGTGTATTCAGCAGGCATATTGGCCTATACGATAGTGGATCCCCCTGTGGCTTTCCCTGGCTTCGGCAGCAACACTAGCTTCTGTATTATTTACCTGTCCGGGAAGTGGCCCTCCTTTAGACATTTCTGCAGTACATCCCTGAACATGTTCTGAATCGCCGCATTCAGAGCCACGTTAGAGATTCCATCCGGTCCGGGTGCCTTTCTTCACCTTAAGCCATCTCGCCACAGACACGAGCTTCCACTTCGTTCGAGACTTGCATGCCCGACGTACGTGGTCACGTCGTTGGATCGTGCATCGGGAAAAGTCCATCTACGATCAGGGCCCGGCAAAGTCATCGTCAATTGATGATTGTCAAGCGACAAAAAAGCTGTTCACCATCAATATCAAACGAAAATCAAGCTCTTTCTTTTCGAGCATATCCCATATCAACATCTATAGAACCACTTTCGATCTGTTTTCATGCTGTTTGTTTTTGCTTCGTTCGTTTTTCCGGGTCATTTTATCACAGTTAAATGAAGTTACCACCGTATTGCAATGAAGTAGGTAGACTGAATCGAAAAAACCGAAGCTTCGGATCACTGCCGATTTGATCTTTCAAAAATGCCGCGGTCTGTCTCTCTTTTACTTCGATGACCCCTGAAGGGAATGAAAAATGAAATTGATCACGTATAGAAGGAGATTTTATTTTTTATTTTTTTTGCAACTAGCTCGGACAGCATTAAAATTTATGCATCATTGGGTGCCTTAGCATCTTGGATACGGAATGATGTACGAACAAGTTGATTCAGGTTTTTTAGTGTTAAACCCAAAATTAAAGTATAGACTGAGTTCATTCCTATAACAGTTTTCTCGTTTTCAAATACCGTGAATACCATTACATTAGTGCCAATATTGACCCGGATTTAAAACGTTCGTAGAATTTCGAAATTTTATCTTAGAGTCAATGATTATGCCCCATTTGAATGGTTCTGGTCTCACAAATGCATTGAGAGAAAAAAAAACTGTTTCCGGTAACAGTGTCCCCCGGTAATCTGCTACAAAGGGAAGGAAGTTTTAGTTTCGCTGTGTTAACAGAAATGCATATAAAACATTCTAGACTCATTGTATACACTGATAGGCAAAATAAAGTGCCCACCTCTTCGTTTTTTCAATTTCTCTCATTTACTTGGTTCAAATTAAAGTAAACACACTGTATTTTTTATTATCTTATTTTTTATATTCTTTTTAAGTTTCACTTATGGAATACTGAAAAAAAAGGAGTTTTACTTAAAGAAAAAAAAATCAATTTGTGTTGAAAAAAAAAACAGTGACAAAATAAAGTGCCCACTTCAAAAATCGATATGTTTTCGATAAGTTTCCATTGGAAGACCCCTCGATTGTTTATGTTTTGATATTTTGACATGTTTTGAAGCAAACGGCTCAACCTGGTGCATTTGTATACGTGATCGCATTTGATTCAATTGAAAAAAAATGGAGAACGCAGTGCTTTCGAAAGCAATTCCCTTGTGTATCCGAAAATTGGTCGTTCGTGATGTGCAAAACGGTGAATCGCACCGGGCTGTCGCTAAGAAGTACAGTATCAGTAAGGCAGCGGTTGGCAAAATTCTTCTGAAGCTTAAAACGTTTGGATCAGTGGTGGATCGCCCTGGCAGAGGCAGGAAGCGGAAAACGGATGCGAGAACGGACACCAAGATCATGCGCGAAGTCAAGAAGAACCCGAAGGTAACTGTCCGCGAGATCCAGGAAACCCTTCAGTTATCAGTTTCCGGTCGAACTGTTCGTCGCCGTCTCGTAGCACAGGGGTTGAATAGCAAACTTGCCCGGAAGCGCCCATTTATCAGCAAGGCAAACAAAGCCAAACGGCTTAAGTTTGCTAAGGAGCATGCTGATAAGCCCCTAGAGTTCTGGAAAACGGTTCTCTGGACGGACGAATCAAAATTCGAGCTGTTTAACCGAAAGCGGCGGGTTCGTGTTTGGTGCAGATCGGGAGAGGAGCTTCAGGAGCGCCACATCCAAGGCACGATGAAGCATGGAGGAGGAAATGTGATGGTCTGGGGGTGTTTTTCGTGGGGTGGAGTGGGGAAGCATTGTGAAAATCGACAGGATGACGGCAGATTCTTACATCAACATCCTGCGAGAAAATCTGGAGGGTTTCCCTGATCCAGACGGGCCTTGAAGAGATTTTCGTATTCCAGCAGGACAACGACCCGAAGCATACTGCCAAGAAGACCAAGTCTTTCTTCCGGTCTTGTCGGATCAAACCGCTGGAATGGCCTCCACAAAGCCCGGACCTCAATTCATCTCACTTCGTTCAGCGAAAGAAGAAAGTTCGTTCGATCCAGCGCTCCGTTATTTTGGAAGATTTATTAGAGTGCGATCCTTGGAAATAATTAGTTTTTTTTCTCAAAATCTATTCACTTCAGTGAAAGGAGTGAATGTGAGTTTTTTTTTCTAAGAAGGCAGTGTGGTTTTCCAGTGAAATAAGAAAATCAAGCAGTGCTTGCTGGCGAATTATCATCCCGCTCATTTTCGCTTCATCTCCGCGTGGTGACGCTAACCAGCGATACACTACTACATCGCCAACGGTCATCCGACATCGTCGAGCGAGTGCACCCGAAGGCGATCGGATACACCCGTGCACCCACGCAGCGCACCGCTCCCCGCTGCCCGCATAGAAGTGCGACGTTCAGGCATACGGTGCGTCAGCAGCAGCAGCAACAGATCAGTAATATTAGTTAAGTTTTTTTTTTCCTCTGTCTCTCATCCCACTAGAGTTTAGCGTTAATTTGTGTGTGTTCCTGTTTTGTGTTTGTGTGTGATTTAAATTTTTGGGTAAGGCAAATCGTGCATGTTGAAGAGGTTTCTTCGACATGGACGGTTTGGCTGAAAAAGTGCCTTTGCCACCTGATGATGGGGAGGCACAAACAAAATTTCGACCGCGATCGTATCCAATGGACTCGGTCGGTCCATGGGTTGTCTACTTTCAGCCCAAAATCAAACCTCTGAATGTATACCAAATAACTACTGATTTGACGAAGCGATTCTCAGCCGTGACAGAGATCACGAAAGTTAAATTTAATAAACTCCGTGTTGTCGTCTCTAACCTGAAGCAGGCTAATGAGATTGCTTCCTCCCAGCATTTTACACTGGAATATAGAGTTTATATTCCAGCTCGTGATGTGGAGATTGTAGGAGTGGTCACAGAGGCGAGTCTGTGCACTGAAATTTTGGAGAAGCGGGCGGTTGGCCGATTCAATAACCCTCTGCTCCCCCCAGTTCAGATACTGGAAGTAAGAAAATTAGTTAAAATGTCGCACAGCGAGGGTAAGAAAAAAGTTACCCCCACAGACTCGTTTCGGGTGACCTTTTCTGGCTCTGCCCTTCCTCACTACTTAGAACTGGACAAACTTCGGCTACCTGTGCGGTTATTTGTACCCCGGGTAATGATCTGCCAAAACTGCCAGCAGATGGGGCATACGGCCTCCCATTGCGGCAATAAAGCACGCTGCTCAACTTGCGGGGAGAAACATGAGGCTGGTCCTTGTGCAGATAACACACTAAAATGCGTTTTCTGCAAGGGAACTCCTCCCCATGCTCTCTCGACATGCCCGGCGTACAAACAACGCGGGGAAAAATTGGAACGTTCTCTGAAACAACGTTCAAGGCAATCTTTTGCAGAAATGCTTAAGAAAGCCTCGCCACCCGATGTCAATACAAATCCTTTTGCTCCTCTGTCAGATGACGAGTCTGATTCGGAATTGCTTGAGGAGGGGACATCTTTCAGTTTTCCGGAAGGTGCTTCGCGGAAGCGAAGACGCATCCGAGCAGGGAAAGTAGCTGAACAGAAGCCCCAAATCCACATGCCCAATTCAAAGAGCAGTGTAAAGAAGGATAATCCGAATCCTCCTGGTTTTCGAATTGCCAACTACACACAGGATTTCCCATCTCTCCCGGGGACATCCAAAACCCCTGATGCCCCGATTTTAAGAACAGAAGCCCCCTCTTCATCTGGGCTGTTCTCATTTGATGATATTGTGGAAGGTATTTTCAAGTACCTCGAAATGTCTGACCCTCTTAAAAGCATTGTTATGGCAATGCTTCCCACTGTGAAAACTTTTTTGAAGAAATTAACATTAAAATGGCCCCTCCTTGCAGCTATCATTTCCTTCGATGGATAATTTTCCAAATGAGGTCGGGGATTTGATCACTGTTCTGCAGTGGAATTGTCGAAGTTTTATTCCTAAATTGGAATCATTTAAATTTTTAGCTCACAATATCGGTTGTGATGCATTTGCTCTTTGTGAAACGTGGCTTTCACCCGAAATCGATCTTCCGATTCACGACTTCAACATTATTCGGCTTGATCGTGAGGATTCACGTGGAGGAGGAGTACTTTTGGGGATCAAAAAGTGCTACTCCTTCTATAGAGTGAATTTTCCTCCAATTCCAGGTATTGAAGTTGTCGCATGTCAGGCTGTTATTAAAAATAAAAGCCTTTGCATTGCTTCCGTTTATATTCCTCCTAGAGCCTCAATAAACCAAAAACAACTTTCAGATATTTGTTCGGTTCTTCCTGCTCCGCGGTTGATCATGGGAGATTTTAACTCTCACGGTACAGGCTGGGGAGAACTGTACGATGACAACCGGTCTTCTTTGATATATGACCTCTGTGACAACTTCAATATGACCGTTCTCAACAATGGAGAAATTACACGCTTGGCTGGTCCATCCTCACTTGGCAGTAGGTTAGACCTTACACTTTGCTCGAATTCATTATCGTTGGACTGCACGTGGAATGTGATCCAGGATCCCCACGGTAGTGATCATTTGCCTATTAAAATTTCGGTTGCCACCGGGCTCACTCCGGCGGAATCCATCAACGTCACGTATGATCTAACTCGTAATATCGATTGGACAAGGTTCAAGACAGCAATAGATGAAGCCGTAACAACGGTAGAAGGGCTTCCACCGCTGGAGGAATATAACTTCCTCTCCAACCTGATTTTGGAAAGCGCGCTACAAGCTCAAACTCGACCAGTTCCAGGAACGTCATTTCGCAGGAAACCTCCTTCCCCATGGTGGGATCCGCAATGCACCGAGGTTTACCGCAAAAAGTCCGACGCGTTCAAAGTTTTTCGTAGACGTGGAACACCTGAGCACTTCGAAAGGTACACGGCTCTCGAACGAGAATTTAAGAGCCTCATCAAGGCCAAGAAACGCGGTTACTGGCGACAATTCGTGGACGGACTATCGCGTGAAACGTCGATGAATACCCTTTGGAATACGGCGCGAAGATTGCGTAACAGAATTACGAACAACGAGAACGAGGAGTATTCGGACCAATGGATCCTCAAGTTCGCGCGAAAAGTTTGTCCAGATTCTGTGCCTGCACAAATGTTTCCTCGCGAAACCACGAATTCGATAGATGAGATCAGCCAACCTTTTTCAATGGTAGAACTCTCTCTCGCACTCCTTTCGTGTGGCAATACGGCTCCAGGGGCTGATAGAATCAAGTTCAACTTGCTTAAGAACCTTCCAGACGTCGCTAAGAGGCGCATGTTGCACTTGTTTAATCAGTTTCTGGCTCTCAACATTGTACCGGATGACTGGAGACAGGTGAGAGTTATTGCCATTCAAAAACCTGGTAAACCCGCGTCAGACCACAACTCCTATCGACCCATCGCGATGTTATCTTGTATTCGAAAGTTGTTGGAGAAAATGATCCTTTTCCGTCTGGACAATTGGGTTGAGACGAACAACCTGCTTTCAGATACTCAATATGGTTTCCGTAGGGGTAAGGGAACGAACGACTGCCTCGCGTTGCTTTCCACAGAGATTCAGTTAGCTTTTGCTAAAAAAGAGCAAATGGCTTCTGTATTCTTGGATATCAAGGGGGCTTTTGATTCAGTATCTGTTGAAGTTCTCTCAGATAAACTCCACGCTTGTGGTTTTTCACCATTAATGAACAATTTTTTATACAATTTGCTGTCAGAGAAACATATGAGCTTTTCTCATGGAAACTCTACAGCTTCTCGATTTAGCTACATGGGTCTCCCCCAGGGATCATGTTTAAGCCCCCTTTTGTATAATTTTTATGTCAAAGACATTGACGGTTGTCTGAGTGAGAATTGTACGTTGAGACAACTTGCAGATGACGGCGTAGTGTCTGTCACTGGACCCAATGGGGTCGATCTGCAAGGACCCTTACAGGATACCTTAGACAATTTGTCTACTTGGGCTCTAGAGCTAGGTATCGAATTCTCTACGGAGAAAACTGAGTTGGTTGTTTTTTCTAAGAAGCATAACCCTGCACAACCGAAGCTTCAAATTTTGGGAACACCGATAACTCATTCTATGTCATTTAAATATCTTGGGGTTTGGTTCGATTCAAAGTGCACCTGGAGATCCCACATTGAGTATCTGAAGCGAAAATGCCAGCAAAGGGTCAACTTTCTCTGCACAATTACCGGGACCTGGTGGGGAGCTCATCCACAAGATCTTCTAACGTTGTACCGGACAACGATTTTGTCGGTTATGGAATACGGTAGTTTTTGTTTTCAGTCAGCGGCTCGGTCGCACTTCATTAAACTGGAACGTATTCAGTATCGGTGTCTTCGTATCGCGTTAGGTTGCATGCACTCGACTCACACCATGAGTCTTGAAGTGCTGGCTGGCATGTTGCCACTCTCGGATCGGTTTTCAGAATTATCTCTCCGGCTCCTCACCAGGTGTGAAGTTATGAACCCCCAGGTGATCGAAAATTTTGAGAAGCTCCTTGAGTTGAATCCTCAAACCCGCTTCATGACTTTGTACCATTTGTACATAACACAGGATGTCAGCCCTTCGCTGAATATTCCCAATCGTGTTTGCTTCTCCGACTTCGGAAATTCGGTTCATTTTGATTTATCCATGAAGCAGGAGCTTCGTGGAATCCCAGAGCATCATCGTCCTATGATTGCTCCGGTGATATTTGCTGCAAAGTTTGGCCTAGTTGATTCCGCCAAAACGTTTTTCACTGACGGGTCTTTGATAAAGGACTCCGCTGGCTTTGGTGTATACAATGAAAATTATAGCGTCGCTCGTAAACTTCAAGCACCTTGTTCTGTTTTTGTCGCGGAATTGGCAGCAATTCATTTTTCTTTAGAGACTGTTGCCTCTTTTACACCGGATCAATACTTCATTATCACGGATAGTCTTAGTTCTATAGAGGCTATTCGCTCCTTGAGGCCGGTAAAGCACACCTCTTATTTTCTTATGAAAATACGAGGTCTTCTAAGTGCTTTATCTTCACGTTCTTTTATTATCACCTTTGTGTGGGTCCCTTCTCATTGTTCGATTACTGACAATGAGAAAGCGGACTCGCTTGCAAGGGTGGGCGCTATGGAAGGCGATATTTATGACCGACAAATCGCCTTCAACGAATTTTTCTATATTTTTCGTCAGATATCACTCGATAGCTGGCAGTATAAATGGAGTAAAGGAGATTTGGGGCGATGGCTACATTCTATCACTCCTAAGGTGTCTAAAAAATGTTGGTTCAGGGGATTGGATGTGGGTCGAGACTTCATTCGTGTCATGTCTCGCCTCATGTCCAATCATTATTCTTTAAACGCTCATTTGTTCCGTGTTGGGCTGGGAGATAGCAATCTCTGTGAATGTGGACAAGGTTACCAGGACGCAGATCACGTAATTTGGTATTGTGCTGAGCATCGTGGAGTCAGATCTGAGCTTTATGATTCCCTTCGGGCTCGAGGTAGACAACCCAATGTACCGATTCGAGACATTTTGGCTGCACGCGATCTGGAATTTATGAAACTCATTTATGTGTTTTTGACTAACATTAGCCTTAGATTGTAGTTTGATTAACTTACTTGTTTAGGTTAAATTTGTGAGGATTGTGTGCATCGGTGTGTGATTGTGGTTGTGTGTTTGAGTGTGTGTGTGTGTGTGTGAGTGAGTGATTTTTTTTTTTAAATTGAAAACGTTCAATAAAAAAATTGTAATTTGAAATTCTAGATTTAAGAAAACCATTGTTCCTTTTGCTTTGTTTAAAATTTCCACCGCAATTTTCCCATCCATAAAATTGTAATTCCTATTAACCTCGAGACGGCCGCGAGTAATCGGTTCCACCCCCTTAACCTTAGTTCTAAGATAACTGATGTATATAAACATGAAAACTCGGCTCTGTAAAGTTGATTCGATTGAGCCTGTACAAATAAATGAATTCATAAAAAAAAAACCAAATCAAGAGTTCAGATTGATATTGATGAAATCGAGGTGGTAGAAAAATTCCAATGTCTGGTCTCATTGGTTAACACTGACTACGACACCTGCAAAGACATTCAAAGATGCAAAATGGCAAAATATTGGTTCGACGAAAGATGCTGCGTATGATCTACGGTGGAATGCAAATAGCAGACGGAACGTGCAGGAGGCGAATGAACCACGAATTGTATCGACTATATATTGGGAGAACCTCCTATCGTCCCTGCCACAAAAATTGGTCAACTACTGTGGACTGGACACGTCAACATCCCGGTGACAATGCTTCAGTCCCGCAAAAATGGTGTATGCCTCATAAAAAGATGCAGAGGCGTGAGGTTACAAATCCAATAGACGTTCCAAGTTATCCAAGAGCTTCCTGGAGTATAAATCTTCATATCTTCAAGCGAAAAAGTTAATCGTTTGGTATTTTATATGATTCAAACTCAAGAGCGTCTAAAGATCTATGGTAAAACAAGTATTGAGGTGACAAATTATTTAGGTTTTTCAGGAATTCTGTGGAATATGTACAAGCAAAACTTTCATGTTTTTGGCAGATAATGAGTTTGAAATAAATTCCTGGAGGTTCATGAGTTGCTGCAACAAGCATTGAGGTGGAAAATTGCTCTTGGTTATTCAAGAACACGTTGGAGTTCAATCTTTATACCTACATATGAAATCGTCAGTTGTTTCGTAGTTTATGGATATGATATGAATTCATGGAGGTCCACCCTTGTGCTGAACTGGCCGGCTTAACGGCAAGGGCTCAGTAGGGATTCTTTGGCAAGACCCGAAGCTAAGAGTCAGTTCCATTGTGGTTATATCACATAAATTAGTTTTTCCACAGTATTTAGCTACACATTTTAGGATGAAGCAACGTGACAAACAATAGATGCTAAATGGTTTCGGCAAATTAGCATGGAGACGCTGGTTGGCGTAGCCTGAGCAATGTTGTCAGTTTGGCAATAGCGAAGCGATGAGGTGTAGGGGGTTTTTCATTTTTTTAATAATAATTGTTAAATAATTTGTTTTGGGAATTGGGGGCTGCAAAATGGTGAGTAGACAACTGGGATGGAGCGTACGTCCCCGCAACATAGCACTGGTCCTCACAAGTTCCTACCTCATGCTTCCACGGGTCAAGAGATGACAAAGACCGCCAGCTAAGGGTTGCGTACTTAGCTGGTAGTGCAGCCTGGGCACTGTTGTCCTTCTGACTTCAGCTAGATTGAGGAGGTGCGTTCCGAGCGTCTGTCCACCAAGGAGGTGCAGCTCAAACAGCTCCTGGCATCCAGCGGTTGAGTAATAAACGCTGTATCGCGTCAGCTATACCTTAGGAAGCAGTTCCACCAACGCGATGTAGGAAGGTGGCATGCTGAAATCTTACCCTACCACAAAAAATGGAAGTATTCTTTATACGGTGTATAATTTCAGATCATCTATGGAATTCCCAAGTGTTGTTTAATAATTTTAATTTTTTTGTTTCCTTCGTGGCAATGATAATGCAAGTACGTCTACAATTGCAGCTGGACATCAGTCTACAGACATGCAGACAGTACAAATATAATTGTTACTATCATTTTATATTATAACATCCCTTCACAATATTTTTAAAGCTATTTTCAGGTTCGCATTTATGCATCGTCGTAAGTTTTAGCCGACCTAACCCACGATATGTATTTGAAAAGATAGGATGGTTTTTGACGTTTTTGTTTAGAAAGGATCATACGACAAATTCTACTAAATAAAATTTCAAGAAAAGTTTAATAATTCAAAAACTAAAATTGTTTATGATCTCTCATTTTCTATTGCACAGATATAAAGAATTATTTATGGGCCCAGTAGAAAGCAAGAGTTATCGGAGAATTCAAATTTCATTTTTTCTCTCTGTTTGTTTTTTCTTTTTTGTGGATTTATTAAGCTTCCGTTTTTGGGCAGTAATCATAATCATATGAAATTTATTTCGGCTAATTGTTTGCTTAAATTTTCTTTGCTATTCTGCTTGGCTGCCCGGTGATCAACTTTCTTTCATTATATCACTTTGGAAATTTTCGCCATTTCAGAGTTTCAATCATCTAACATCACAGCAGAAAAGACAAATAGGTGCATTTAATTTTTATGTGTATACTATTACAACATCGTATTGTTTTCATCATATCATCATTATATATATTAGTATATCATATTGAAAATATTTACTAAAAGATTAATAATAATAATTAAATTTCATTTGCTTCAAGTTTACAAGGAAATTGATTCCAGATAGTATGTACAGATATTTTATTTCATTGTATGTAAAGGTGTTTTTCTATGAATTTAAATCATTGAATATTATTAAAATTAATAAATGCTCTTCAATTCTGCTGATTATGTATATCTATATGTCATGAATAAATACATATTTTTTTGATTCATGTATAATTAAATGGTTTATATTTTATTTAGTTGCAATAAGACCTTCACATTCCAGAGTTATATTCATCTGCCACTGATTGAGCTGTAAAGATGCACCAAGCTGCATATGATTATCATATGCCTATTATTACAATTTTAACTATTTCATCATATTATTTTATTTATAACCATATTTAAATTACAGGATGACGAATTCCAACCATGGCATATTTTAATTAAATATTATAGTATATTTCATTGCTCTATTACATACTACATTTATTGCATATTATGACATATTATGTACATTATATATAATAAATACTGGGTTGGGAAGGAGCATCAGGGTATCATTCAAGCTGAAATTGGACGATGGTTTGATTGACTGCCTGAGTCTAGGAGGGAACGAGCATTATCATTTTCTTTATCCTACCGATTCGATTGTGATGCTGCGAATTCTACTCCAACAGTTTCAGTGAGAGTGACGCGCCCTTCTTAACAAGCCATCCTGTAGAAAGCTTAATAAGTATTGCGAATTGGGTTATTCGAATTGTTGGATCGTATCGTTGGAAGGAGATTCTTAATTTCCCGTGGATTTCGCGTGAGTGTCTCTGCTTACGGGTCCACCCCTCCGTTTTTGGCCCTTCATACAGCGATATTGTGAATTCAGATCGGTGGCTCAATTTGATCTTGCTATTAAGTGGAGCTGCATCCAAGCCAAGGGCATGAAGGGATGGTGGCTACCATACATACATACATACATACAATCATTTTCGGAACGTTTGACGGTGGAGAGGGAAACAGAGAAGTGACAAAAACATTGGACGCGCTGATCTTGTCATGGACCGAAAGGTGAAAAGGATATTAACGAAAAACACAAATCTCTCCATTCGAACGGTGGCTCGTAAAATAGGGATGTCGCCTGGTTTTGTCCAAAAATCAAAACAACGTTTGGGACTTAAGTCGTATAAAGTAAAAACAGTTCCAAAGCGCAACGACAAATAGAACTTGGCAGCAAAATCACGGGCTCGACGTTTGTACTGCGGAGAAAATGATATTTTTTCTTTCGTCACTACAGGCACAATCAACAAGGAGATCTATCAGAAAGAGTGGCTGCAGAAGCGATTGCTACCCTTCATCAAAAGTCACAAAGAAAAACCTTTGTTCTGGCCCGATTTGGCATCATGCCACTATGCTAAAACTGCGATGGAGTGGTACCAAGCAAATCAAGTGAACATAGTACAAAAAACCTCAAACCCGCCAAATTGCCCAGAGCTACGACGAATCGAGAGATATTGGGCTCTGATGAAGCGGAAGCTTTCTGGAAAGAAGCAAGGAATCAAAGACATCAAACACTTCCAGCAAATTTGGACAAAGACGGCTTCTACGATTTCTGAAGAGTCTGTACAAACCCTAATGGACGGAGTTAAGCGCAAAGTTCGAAAATTTTATGCAAATACCGAATAACTATGTTTTGTCTTCACGAATTGTTAAAACACATCCCATGAATCTGAAATAAACAACTACGACGGAAGTATAATGCGAAATTTATGTTTTATTCATGTTTTGAGGTGTCCGGATTATTGCGGATACAGACCTTAGTATCCCACTAAGCAGCCAATTCTCGAAAGCATCCTGGAAAATGACGACTTCTTGAATGCATCATTTTTCACCGGCCAGTGGCCAACTACGTAGCAAGTGCCGCGTAGAGGACTCCAAGAAAGAGAGCAATTCCAGAATAGGTGTCTGAAGTCGCTCTAATACTTCGTATCAAGGGAAGGACGAAAGCGTGGTCCTCCCGTACCAAACGCTTCCATATGGAGTTAAATAATTTGATAATTTTTATTTTATCGTTGGGAACATGGATGCTAGAAAGATTAGTTTATGCTTTTTCTGCCTGTGGGTGGACTATTGGCATTTGAACCAAAAATCTGGCAATAATATGCCAAGGTTATAGCGCTTTATCTTGCTTACTGAAATTGAGATTCAAATTTAAAACTTACAGAATAATACATTTAGTTGTATGTTATATAATAGTCTGATAATCCAATATACTTCAAGAACAATCCACGCTAATCCATCCAAAACTACGATTGAGGGACCTGGTAAAAATAAGAGTCCATAGATGCATTTTGTGCCTTCTGGAAACTTTGCTTCTATTGATGTCCAAGCGATCGCAAATCTCTTTTCTATGGGATTGCTGTATTTAAAAAAAAAATCTGGCTACCCTGATCCCAACAGACGTGTGCACCGGCGTGTGAAGGGCTGCATTTACGCACGCACCCGCTTGTTAGCGCTTTCAGATGTGACACTTTCGCCCGGCGTGACGTCAGCTCTCTTGCGTTATTTTTCGTTTAGAATTCGGACACACAGCGCGAGTCCGCTTGCGTTTTCTATGCTGTCTGTTGGCCGATGTGTCGCGCTTTAGCTTTAATGAAAAGAGTGCTAAATTTATGCTGTCATCTGCCGCAATGCCACCGCTACCGTCCGAGATACGTGTGAACGAACGGCCAAGAGCCATGCAACCGCCGGTCGCACTAGGTCAGATCCGATATTTGTGAATCGTTTTGCGTCAAAACAAAAGGTCTACTGAAGCGGCACACAAGGACCTGGCTGGGATTTAATTAACTTCGGGGGTGAAGGCGGCGGCTGCAGCGGCGAAGGTATAACTACTCGCTGATTAATCGAGGGCGGCAGTGCGCTCGATTCAAACTGGCGTTAAATTCAATTTGCCTTGCCGTAGTCTAGATGATGCACGTACATACATAGTAGGCGAGCGTACGGGGAGAACGTAAACCTTTTTTTTCTTTCACACACACGAATTGACAGTTGAAATTGTTCGTGACTGACGTTTTAATTTTTCCGATGTTTTTAGCGATCGTACGTTTAGTTTACCTCTCGGAAGAATGATTGATGATGGGCTGACCACGTCGAAATCAACACAACACCAACGAAGGATGCTGTGACAAACGAACGGATGAATTTTATGTCGCTATCGCATTCCAACCAACAGCCGCCCGTTGCCATAGTTATTTATTACCTCGTCCTGTTAACGACGATATGAAAACGCAAATCTATGGAGACGCATGGCATTCTTCATATGGCCGTTCGCAAATAAAGTCAGATTTACAGCGCACATTATGGGCTTGCAAGCTTGATAGCGACCGTAAATCACGCCTTGCTGAACGTATTGATTCACTGGCTATCGTCGTCGGGCACGCACGGATGCACAAAAGTCCCAAACTTCACATTCCTGGCACGCCGACGCTAAAAACCAAAATGCATACATGTTGAGGGGTGATGCTGTAAAAAAAAACCAAGTGTCCCACCCAACATTGTGACTGTATTAACGGCTGTGTACTGATCAAAAAGCAATCATAAACCCAGATTGAGTGAAGTGCTTTTTTGCCGCCCTACCTCCAAAGTGAAAGAGGTCCATAAAACCGTTAATTCCACAACCATGATGGCGTTGTAAATGTTATTCGCTGGCTACTGCCGAGGGGCTACTATCTTGTCAAACACAGCATGCTTGCCTTGTTTGTGCAGAGATGGATAGATCTCGTGCGACCGCCGGTTATAATGCTACATAATGCTTTGGCGATCTAATAAAATCAAAACGACAACTGCTGGTTGACTGGGTTGGCCTGCTTGGATCGCTTCTCAGTTTCTATGGTCACGAGATTTTATAACCAACAGCCGAGTATCGCAGTAGCCAAGCGCGTCGTTCGGTGGTGAAACAATATACATCAAAACATGTCGCATGTCTTCGGGAAACTTGGGAGGGGGGGGGTGCTAAATGTTTTATTGGACAAACGGTTTGCGCTAGTGGGATGAGGCAGAAAGATATGTAGAGCGCTAGTGGGTGATGCTGTTGCTGCTCCAGCCAGTTCGGGGGTAGGAGCGTTGAATGAGAACATTATGAGCAAAGTTTGCTTTGATTTACGAGCGAAAGTTGAATTTTCGGATTTGGCCAGAGTGGAGTACACAAATCAATAGCAGCGTACAGTCGTTCTACATATGCGCTCGTTCGGATGGAGATTAATTTTAGATTTTTTTTTTCCTGCTGGGGATGTTTTATTACGATTTCGTGAAACTCATACCTTTGAAGGTTAATGGTTTCAGGTGAGTGAAAAAAGTATTGACAGGATCGCTTTCATTCACTAAGCTTCTGGAACACGATGAAAGTAACTTTCGAATCCAGTCGAGCAACAACCTTATCCATGGCATTAATTTAATCTACCAAGAAATGAGCGCTCTTAGCAATGCTTAAGGGCTTCCAAAGCCACAACCATTAGATCCCTTCCGACGAAATTTACAACATTTTGATTGAGTTCATCAAAATCAGAACCAGCTATAATCATGCCGATCCAACCTCTGGCTAGGGGTGGATTGAGATGGGGGACCAGTTTCAAAACTTCATCGTTCATTCCACTCCGTCGTCGCCGGCTGCCGGTCGTCTAATCCCCCCACAAAGCCAGTGGTTTTACATTCGGTTCGGTCAGAAGCACCTTAATAACAGTTTTGCGCTCGGAGCCGGTTGCCTCGCCCGGTGGTGCTGCTGCGGTTCAGTGGTTTTCCCAGCGGTACACGGCAATATGATTGTGCGACATTGTTTTGACATGATTCGGAACGGAGGATTTTCCATGCGATAAAACATTGTGTGTTTAGAGAGACAGAGAGAGAGTTTTATCCTTCCCCTGGTGCATGAAGTAATAGCTCACGTAACCGCGTGAAGCGTTCGGATTAGGAATGGGCTTTTGTATATAATCAATGAATAATTTACTATTCCATGCAAGCGAAATGGAGACAGCGAGTTCCAATTCGATGCATTAGAGGGGTGGGTAATAAGCCGATAAACCTACCCCACAATGTACTTTCGAATGTGTATAGCAGGTTTACAACGTACGGCAACAATCAATGAACAATGCATACATTCAGCAGGAGGTGCAGCAGTTGGCATGTCGGTAGTAAATAAGCGACACCTGGTGTCCTGATAAATCTAGTTATCATTCGATGCTGAACACCTTTATTAGAAGGAATGGAAACTCAGTAGGCTGGAGGCACCAGCTGATTGATGAACGGAAGAATACAATCTGACTGTTTATGCTTCCTTCTATTTCTGAGAGGTGATGACAGGGCAGCCAAAGAGAGAAACGGAAGGATGACAGGGTCATTGAGAATGCATAATACAGCTCCTTGGTAAATTCTTATTCGAGTGTCGAATATTGGCTAGATCATTTCTTCGTGGATTTAAAATCTTGGTATTTATTTTGATATAACAAATGTTTAAAATATGATTACTTACTGTTACATTTTTAAATAGGAATGTTTTTAAATTTGGCAGATTGTTTTCAATATATACATAAGTTCATATATACATAAGTATATATTGCAAGCAATTTGCCAAATTTAAAAACATTCCTATTTAAAAAAATGTAACAGTAAGCAATCATATTTTAAACATTTGTAACATCAAAATAAATATCAAGATTAAAAATCCATCCGTAAGTGCTTTCTTTTAATTCAGAGTTTTTAAAAATATGAATTGAATTACTATAACAGGGTGGCCAGGCAATCGGGAAAAACGCGAAAAGGGGGAAAAAGACGGGAATTTGAAAGTACCGGAAAAAAAACGGGAAAAACCGGAAATTTCAAGGATGCACCGGGAAAATTTTGATAGTCAATGTTTTGTTTCAGATTACCATCATTTGGATTGCCCCATAAGCTGAAATATTTTTCTTCAGACTCCCATTGAGAATTCGTAAAAGTATTTTTACTCGGGCTTCCCTTTATTTTCTGTTTTGAATTCTGTCACGCACACTAACAAAGCAGTACACTTGCGGTTCCCAATTTTTTTGAAAACTTTCAAAAGCTGGTAACTAACTGTAATGCATTAAACAATATGAATGTTTTTTATTTTTTTCCTTTATTACTGCTTCAGGATCCTCAAAACAGAGCAGTGTGGTGATAACCCATGCTGATAAGACCGGGGGACAGGAGGAGTCGAACAGCCAGATGGGTGTTACGGAATCTCGAGACAAAAACACAATAAGTAAATACCTGCGGAATGATAAAGTTACCAAAGCAGAGGTGTTATGGGTCCTCCAAACTGTTTACGCATGCTTCACTTCGTGGTGCCGGCTCAGATGTGTTGTTGTTCAAAGAAATGTTTTCTGATAGTGAAATCGCCGCCAAGATGGAAATGGGACGCACTAAAATCGCATACACTATTTCATACGGATTGGCTCCGTTCCTCCTGAATCAGATCTTCGATGTTTTGAGTAGCTGTACGGACCTCGTAATAGGCTTTGACGAAACATTGAACAAAGTGTCGCAGCGGCAACAGCTGGACGTTTGCGACAGATTCTTTGATGACACCAAACAGGAAGTTCGATCAGCATATATCGGTTCGGCTTTTCTGTCATCCACGCGTGCCGTTGACTAATTGGATGGTTTGAAAAGCTGCCTCAAATCCAATCCCGTTCTACTGACGCGTGTCATTCAAGTGTCTATGGATGGCCCCAACGTCAACCTTAAGTTGGCCAAGGATTTGACAACGGAATTGCGTGTACAACGAGGTGAAACATTTGAACTGCTGAATCTGGGAAGCTGCGGTTTACACGTCGTCCATAATTCTTTCAAAAGCGGGATCAACTTTGTTCCCGCTGAAATTTTGCTCCCAAAATTGAAAGTTTATGTGAAAGCTGTTAATAAGCAAATTGAAAAGAAATGGAAAGACAGTCACCCTGATTACCGGAGGAGCTTTGCGGGAGTTTCCGTGAACAAAAACTTCAAGGTAGTCGCTGCAGCAGTCATTGACAAATTTTTCAAAGCCAAACTGGCTTTTTTCATGTCTGCGGCTGCATCAGTCGAACCTTTCTTGAAAAAGTTCCAGAGTGAAGAACCAATGGTACCTTTTTTGTATGATGACCTTATTGGGCTAGTTCAGCCGGTACTGGAGAAGGTTGTTAAACCAGAAATCCTCAAGTCAACGACATTCAAATCGCTATGCAACATTCAGCTGACTGAAGCTAATTTGCTGTCTTCAACCAAGGTCAATATTGGGTTTGCTGCAAAAGTTGCGCTGAATGAATTGAAGCTTGATCCAGCAGGCAAGGACGTTTTGTTGTTTCGAACTAGCTGTAAGGCATATTTCGTCGGGTTCTTGAAAAAGATGTTCGAACAGTCCCCCTCACTTATCCGTTTACCAGACTTGTGACATGCCTCAATCCAGAGCTGATTGCTCACTCTCCGGATATTGCGAAAAAGAGACTGCAATTTTGTTTGGAAACGGTAGTAGAAAAGGGCTGGGTCATCTGCAGATAAAGCAAAAGACGAATATGCTCAACTGATTTGTCTTCCATCGTTCAAACATAGCTTGTCGGTCCACCGGAGGACTGATCGACGTGTGGACCATTTTTGGATGACTACAATCTCTGACTCTGGAAAGGCTTTGGAGTTCCTGAAAATCTTGATTTGATCTTATCTCACGGTAATGCTTCTTCTGAACGTGGATTCTCTATCAATAAAGACTGCCTGGTTGTGAACCAACTAGAGGAAAATTTAGTGGCACAGCGTATTGTCTATGATGCCGTGAGCAACGTGGGAGGGGTTAGTAAGGTACCAATTGACAAAAGCCTGGTGCAGTACGCCAGAAATGTACATTCCCGTTACAAGGAGGCATTAGAAGCGCAGCGCAAAAAGGAAAGCGAGAAGAAACAACAAGTGGAAAGAAAACGAGAAGCAGCTAAGATGATTAACGATCTGGAAAACAAAAAAGCTAAAATTCTGACAGACGCGGAAAAGGAGGTCTCTTTGCTGGACGACAAATTGAAACAAATGAAACAATGAGTCGTTATTATTGATTTTGAAAACTTGGTTTTGAAAACAAAAACTGGGATGGGTGCTACTTCCTTGTATCCTGGATAAATCCTAGAGTCAATCCTCTGAAACGAGAAAAGTTATTAATTGACCCCACACTGTGACATTAAGTATAAAATCAATTTTCGGTATGATTAAATTTACTTTATAACATATCAACATAAAATATATCAAAATAAAACAAAAAATTTCTTGCTTTAGTTCCATTGAAATTTCAAATGAAAATATTTTTAAAATCAAACAACGTGTAAGAAAAAATCAATGGGGTTTTGTATAACACACGACCGGTTGACGTAGACTTCGTTAAATCGTTTGATTAGTACTCAGGTATTTTTCTAATGGGACGTAGGGTTAGCATAAGTAAGTGATTCGCTTCCTGGTAAGTATTTGGCGGCCCTGGAAAGGGACATTTGATTTGAATGTTGGTATGATGAAAGGCAACGGTGGTGCTGGCTGTAGTGATTATTTGGATATGATAGACCAGCTGGAAACCATTAAGGATATCGCGTTACAGATTGTTCAGGGTCTGTTTGCGAATTCAAAATCAAACCTTAATTATATTTTTGATAGTTAACAGTCGCGAAAATCTCCAACTGATTGAAGCAAAAATCTCGAAAATCTATCGAGAAATGATACAGCTATTAGCGTTCAAACTGTTTCAGTTATTTTAAAATTTTCATTTGACCTCTACCCTTGCCGCAAGGCGTAGTGGGTGTGGTCCAAATAGATCGTTAGACCAGCATTAGATAGTAATTATGTAAGAAAATTTGTTTGTACACTCTTTCGAAAGCATTTGTGAAGAATCAAAACGTTGTCCGTGATATGGAATTTCTTGATATTTACCGGAACTTAACATATATATTCATCTTTTATTTGTAAAATTATAAATATTTGAGTAAATAAAATGGCAATCGTTAAACCTTGAGTTTGGTGCAAAAATTTCAAAAATAAATCAATCAAGAAACGATCGAATTATTAGCGTCCGGTGTTTCAATTTTTTGTGACGGCAGCCATTTCTAAATTGTACACAACTCTCAAGGTATGCAACGAAGAGAAAACTAAAATTATTATAGCGACCGCTGTTTTCCAATTGGTTAGAACTTGGAAATTAATTTTAGATAAATTCAAATCATACAAACTCTCTCGAAATTGAATTCGTCGTTCTGAAAGGACGGATCCGAAATGGTCCGCATTTGAATTCAAACCTTCTCGGTATTTTGATGAATCAGTTTATTTCAGCCGTGGCACATTGCGTCTTACCAAAATATGGCTAGCAGAAAGAT